>JARBWK010000006.1:128972688-129184869 GCA_030556195.1 Anolis apletophallus | reverse complement strand
GTCTCTTCCAACTCTGATTCTTACGGTCAGGAAGGTCTTCCTAATGTTCAGGTAGATTCTCCTTTCCTGTAATTGGAACCCATGGCTCCATTGAGTCCATGTGGGATTTTGTGGGATTTTATTCAGCTGTGTGGAAGGGGCTTCAGTGCCCAGTACGGAAAGTAATTAAGACCCTGAACTGGGGAAGAATGGGATTCTGCTCTAGCTAATCGTATTGCATTGTTGTTGCAGTGTGTCCCTCCCTACAACACGCATGGGTATAAAGTGTGCGGTCCACTTTAAATTCTCTTGCAGAATATTGGGGTTTGTAGTTTAGGAACTCCTCAGCCTGAGCATCCCATCCTGAACTACAAACCTCAGAATCCTTTAGAAGGATTTAAAGCGGGATGCACACTTTACCTTCTCTTTCAGCTCTCGTAAGACAGTGTTTCTCAACCTGGGGGTCGGGACCCCTGGAGGGGTCGCGAGGGAGTGTCAGAGGGGTCTCCAAAGCCAATCAGAAAACACAGTATTTTCTGTTGGTCATGGCAGGGGCGGCCCGACCTAATTTGGGGGGTTACGCGAAGATATTTTGTGCCCCCCGCCGCCGCCTCGTCACTCACCACCGCCGCCACCGCCGCCACGCCGCCACCGCCGGCACACCTCCGCGGCGCACCTTTCTGCCGGCCGCGCATGCGGAGAAGCACCTACAGGCGCTATAGCGCCTGTAGACGTTTCTGCGCACGCGCGAATGTACAAGCACGCACACTCGCTCCCAAGCGCCCTGCCGCTTTGGAGCCAGCGCGCATGCGTGCAGTGGAGGTTTTGCGCATGCGCGCTGGCTCCAAAGCAACAGGCGCGCTGGGAGGGAGTGTGCGTGCTCGGCCAACGCGTCGCGCGCGCGCAGAGAACGCCTACAGGCGCTAGCGCCTGTAGGTGCTTCTGCGCACGCGCGGACGGCAGCGCAGGGCAGTGCAGCGGCGGTGGGGCGCGGAGTCGGCGCGGCGGCGCCTCCCAGCCGGTGGTGCCCCTCCCAGCCGATGACGCTCTACACGACCGCGTAGGTCGCGGAATCCCTGGGGCCGCCCCTGGGTCATGGAGGTTCTGTGTGGGACGTTTGGCGCAATTCGATCCTTGGTGGGGTTCAGAATTCTCTTTGATTGTAGGTGAATTATAAATCCCAGCAACTACAATTCACACATGTCAGTGTCTATTTTCCCCAAACCCCACCAATGTTCACATCTGGGCATATTGAATATCTGTGCCAAATTTGGTCCAGATCTATCATTGTCTGAGTCCACAGTGCTCTCTGTATGTAGGTGAACTACAACTCCCAAACTCAATGTCCACCAGACCCTTCCAGTATTTCCTGTTGGTCATGGGAGTTTTGTGTGCCAAGTTTGGTGCAAGTCCATCGTTGGTGGAGTTCAGAATGCTGTTTGATGGTAGGCGAACTATAAATCCCAGCAAGTCCCAAATGTCAAAATCAACCCAGCCCGCAACCCCACCAGTATTCAAATTTAGGTGTTTGTGGCAAATTTGGTCCAGTGAATGAAAATACATCCTGCATATCAGATATTTACATGACGGTTCATAAAAGTAGCAAAATTACAGTTATGAAGTAGCGACGAAAATAATGTTATGGTTGGGGGTCACCAAAACATGAGGAACTGTATTAAGGGGTCACGGCGTTAAGAAGGTTGAGAACCACTGTCGTAAGATAAAAGTTGCAAAGTAAACGTCTGCTGTAATCTAAGGCAGTGTTTCCCAACCAGCGTGCCGTGGCACACTAGTGTGCCGTGAGAGATCATTAGGTGTGCCGTGGGAAATTAGATTCTTATCTAACAGATGTCATGTATAAAGTTTGCTACTCTGTCTCCGGAACCTCGGCGCGTGGGTCCCTGTTTCCGGGAGGACAACGCAGTAGGGCGGAACTGTTTTGGCCCGTTCCTTTCCATTCTGCTCCGGCGGGGAGCACTTCCGGTCCAGTCCAACCCAGCCCAGCTGGCACTATCTGAGGTGTGAGTCAGAGAGCAGCAGAGCCCGAGCGCTGAAGGCAGGCAGGCAGGCAGGCAAGCAGCTGGAGGGGCAGGTAGGCAGGCCGGCAGGCAGGGAGTCAGTCAGCTAATGGGGTAAAGGAGGGAAGGGAACTCGTGGGAGAAATATGGGTCCCCCAAAGGCCATCCAGCCTGACCCCCTTCAGCCAAGCAGGAAGGCACCACCCAAGCCCTCCCGACAGATGGGCATGGAGACTCTGGCTATACATTAAGGCAGGCAGCATCTTTATTAAGGGCTTGGAAGAAGGTTTAGACTAGATATGGTCAAACTTGGGCCTTCCTCTAGGTGTTTTGGACTTCAACTAATATTGCGATATAATTGTTATAATACAATGTGGTATGTAATTGTAGTACTGTGACAATGACATAGTATGTTGTATTTGATATTATAGTAATATATGTATATTGTGTATACATATAATATTGATAATGTTGTAATGTAATGCAATATTATAATAATAATATACTATATAACTATATTTTTGTGTTCATCGAAACAGGCCCAGGTTTCACACTGAGTGTATACATACATTAAAAACATATTAACTATATGTATTACTGTGTTAGAGTGTCATTTTGGTTGGTGGTGTGCCCCAGGATTTTGTAAATGTAAAAAATGTGCTGCGGCTCAAAAAAGGTTGAGTGTTCCTCAACCTTCCTAATGCCGCGACCCCTTGATACATTTCCTCATGTTCTGGTGACCCCCAACCACAAAATTATTTTCGTTGCTACTTCATAACTGTAATTTTGCTCCTGTTGTGAATCGTAATGGAAATATCTGATATGCAGGATGTATTTTCATTCACTGGACTAAATTTGGCACAAACGCCAAATTTGAATACTGGTGGGGTTGTGGGATTGATTTTGTCATTTGGGAGTTGTAGTTGCTGGGATTTCTAGTTAACCTCAAAGAGCATTCTGAACATCACCAATGATGGAAGTGAAACAAACTTGGCACACAGAACTCCCATGATCATCAGAAAATACTGGAAGGTTTGGTGAGCTTTGATCTTGAGTTTTGGAGTGTTAATGAAAGGGTTAAAAGAGTAAAGGTACCCCTCCTCTTCGCTGAGGAGGCGCTAAGATGGCCAGCAGCAGTTGCATAGATGAGCCTTGAAAAATAGCAAAAGCTTGCTAGAGAGATAAGAGAAGAGTCACGCCATTGTCTATGCTAGAACATGCTAGCCCTGCGTGATACAAGATATACAGCCAATAGAAACACGCGTGATCAGGACAGGTAGCCAATCATAGTCAAGAAAAATGTAGATAAAATTTTACTATAAAACCATTGTTAGCCCAGCCATGTGCGCGGCCGTTCCTTGAGCGAAGCAAAATCGCTGACTGCCCGCCTTCTTGATGTACAGCTTGAATAAAGAGCCTTAAAGTGGATCTGCTGGTTTTCCTGTGTCTATTTCATCATTGTGGCCCCGCTACCCTAAACCCAGAAACTCCCTTACATTACGAGTTCAACTACATCCAGAGAACAGGAGAAGGGCTTTTGGTGGGAGGATTTGCCGTCTGTTTTCCAAAAAGGAAGAGAAGGACAAGTGGAAAGATCTTCAGCCTTCTCTGTCAAAGGGGTTCCTAAGACCACCTGAAATACGTGTTTTCTGATGGTCTTTGGCCTGGGTGCTCACACTTTTTCAGCATGCGAGCTACTTATAACACAACCAAGTCAAAATGATCTACCTACCCACTGCTCAGAGAGCCATAAAAGCAAAATATTTGGAAATTTATTTCAGTGAGAGCCATATAATATATTTTAAGACTGAATTCAACTAAATGTGAGTATAATAAGCTCCTGAATTTATTCATAATAATAATAATAATGATAATATTCATTCAGCCTCTGCTACTACTACTACTAATAATAATAGTAACAACAACAACAACAATAGGTTCCCAGAGTAGAAGGAGACCTCCAAGGGCCATCCAGTCCAACCTCCTTCTGCCATAAGGGAAAAACACAATCAAAGCATTCCTCACAGATGGCCATTCAGTCTCTGATAATAATAATAGCAATGTGTTCCTAGAATAGGAGGAGACCTCCAAGGGCCATCCAATCCAACCTCCTTCTGCACCTGGGCAGCGTCGGGAGCCTGCGGGGTGGGACTGACCCTTTCTCCCACCCTGCCTGCTGTCTACCACGACGCCCTACACGATCTACCAGTAGATCACGATCTACCTAATGAGCACCCCTGGTCTTTGGTGACCCCTCTGAAACCCTCTTGCAGCCCCCCCTGAGAGTCCCAACCCCCAGGTTGAGAAATGGCCTGCTTTGTAATGTAGATGATATTGAATACAGCAACAGTTAGTACATGGGATTTTTTTTAAAAAAATCATGTCAGAAGCGACTTGAGCAATTGCAAGTCGCTTCTGGTGTGAGAGAATTGGCAGTCTGCAAGGATGTTGCCCAGGGAATGCCCGGATGTTTTACCATCCTGTACGAGGCTTCTCTCATGTCCCCGCATGGGAAGCTGGAGCTGACAGATGGGAGCTCACCCCATCTTGTGGATTTGAACCACCCACCTTCAGGTCAGCAGTTCAGCCTGCCCGAGGGTTGAATCCATTGTGCCACCATGGCTACATGGTAAACTCCACTGTTTGCTCTTTACTGAATGAATGGTGCCCAGTCGCTGTTCATCATATCTTGTTTTGTTTCCTCCAGAAGTGAGTACCAAAACCCTCTTGACAGTCATTGAGGGGGATATTCGGGACCTGGCAACTCTTCAGACGGCAGTCCAAGGCATCTCCCTCGTTATCCACACGGCTTGCATCATTGACATCTTAGGCCTTGTGGACAAGCGCACGCTCTGGGACGTCAATGTCCGAGGTAAGGCTAGATAATGTTGAGGCAAAACCATTATTTTGAACTGACTTCTTCAAAGCATTTTAGGATGTTTTTATCTAGTCAGTTTTTGGGATAGACTTGGAAGAAACTACAGTGATGTTGGCTTATGAATATGAAACATCTCCCTCTCCAGCTTCCTTCAAGCTGTTCAGATTTGTTTAGTCAGAGTGAGCTCTACTGCAAATGAACTTGGCAGAATATAGTTATCGTTACAATTGGCAGCATGCATGTGACAACTTTGCCTGCCTTTGTATAGGTCAGGGGTGCCCACACTTTTTCAGCATGCGAGCTACTATAATAAAACCAAGTCAGAAAGATCTACCTCCTCAAGGCTGGGGAGGGGCGGGGGGGGGGCTTGGCACGGCCTGGCTCCACCCCCTCTGGCTTCAGCTCTACCAGCAGCTTCTCCAGGCTTGAGGATGGCAGGGCCAAGCCAGCCTTGTGCTAGCTATGCCACGACTAAATCAGGAATCTGAACACAGTATTTCAAATATAATATCAATATATATTGTATAACACCAACGACAACAGAGTAGGAAAAGTAAACATATAGTCCCCTATCGGGTTCCTACCCCCAACCGCAGAACCAACCAAAATAAAGTTCGAATCCAGTCCGATGAAATGTAATTGGTCGGCGGTTTTTTAGGCAAAGTCTGGTTGTCAAAGTGAAGCCGCTGAAAAGATTTATATTGGGTAAATCTAAACTCAACTGGTTCGTCTCACTTGGCTAAGAAATCGTAGCCTGTAACATCTAGGTTATGTATTGTGTTTTACTGTTTTTACTGTATGTTTTATTGTATGTTTTTATTGCTTATCTGCTTGTGATCCGCCCCGATCCTGCTGGGAGGAGCGGAATATAAAACCAATGAAATAAATAAATAAATAAATAAAATAAATATTCCACACCCCGATGGGTATTTGTAATCCGTTCGAGGAGAGTGAAAGCGAGGAGACTTGAGACAAACACGCCGGTATCCAAACTCCACTGCTGAGTAGCCTACCGAAATAAGAAGGTAGGGTGGCCGGGCGTAGTCTGCGTATTCTCTGGCAGGATCTGCAGCAACCACGCCCGTTGTGCTATAGCTATGCCACCACTGGCTTGCCATTGCCATGCTCAAGCCTGGAGAAGCTGCTGGTAGAGCAGAAGCCAGAGGCTGAAGCCAAGCCCCGCCCCCTCCCCCTCTGGCTTCAGCTCTACCAGCAGCTTCTCCAGGCTTGAGGATGGCAATGCCAAGGCAGTGGTGGCATAGCTAGCACAAGGCTGGCTTGGCACTGCCATCCTCAAGCCTGGAGAAGCTGCTGGGAGTGCCAAAGCTGGGGTAGGGGGCAGGGCTTGGTGCGGCCTGGCTCCACCCCCTCTGAGAAGCGCCCCATCCGGCTGTGATCGACCTCCTTCGGTCCCGGGATTGACTGGTCGATCGCGATCGACTTCCTGGGCAGCCCTGGTATAGGTGATATCAACAATAACAACAACATTTGATTATGGTCCAAAGACCATAGGTGTACAAGGTATGCAGGTTAATGAGTATCAGCATCGGCGTGTGTATGTGGTCTGGTTTTAGACCGGGGCATGGTACCGAGACAGCCTTGGTCGCCTTAGTGGATGATCTACGCCTGGAGCTTGACAAGGGGAGTGTGTCCCTGTTGGTTCTGCTGGACCTCTCAGCGGCCTTCGATACCGTTGACCACGGTATCCTTCTGGGATGCCTTGCAGAGATGGGGCTTGGAGGTACTGTCTTGCAGTGGCTCCAGTCCTTTCTGGAGGGCCGATCTCAGAAGGTGTTATTGGGAGACACCTGTTCAACCCCACAACCATTGTCTTGTGGGGTTCCTCAGGGTTCAATACTATCTCCCATGTTGTTTAACATGTACATGAAGCTGCTGGGTGAGGTCATCCGGAGTTTCGGAGTGCGATGTCATCTGTACGCAGATGATGTCCAACTCTGTCACTCCTTCCCACCTGCTACTAAGGAGGCTGTTCAGGTCCTGTTCAGTGCTTGGCCGCTGTGTCGGACTGGATGAGGGCGAACAAATTGAAATTGAATCCAGACAAGACAGAGGCACTCCTGGTCAGTCGAAAGGCTGAACAGGGCATAGGGTTACAGCCTGTGTTAGACGGGGTTACACTCCCCCTGAAGGTGAAGGTTCGCAGTTTGGGTGTGATCCTGGACTCATCGCTGAGCCTGGAACCCCAGGTTTCGGCGGTGACCAGGGGAGCATTTGCACAGTTAAAACTTGTGCGCCAGCTGCGCCCGTACCTTGAGAAGTCTGACTTGGCCACGGTGGTCCACGCTCTGGTTACATCCCGTATAGATTACTGCAATGCTCTCTAGGTGGGGGTGCCTTTGAAGACTGTTCGGAAGCTGCAACTAGTCCAATGGACAGCAGCCAGGTTGATAACAGGAGCGCCATTCAGAGAGCGTACAACTCCTCTGTTGTGCCAGCTCCACTGGCTGCCAGTTTGCTATCGGGCACAATTCAAAGTGCTGGCTTTAGCCTTTAAAGCCCTAAACGGTTCGGGTCCAACTTACCTGTCCGAACGCATCTCTCCCTATGAACCATCGAAATGTTTAAGATCATCTGGAGAGGCCCTGCTCTCGGTCCCGCCTTCTTCGCAGGCGCGACTGGCGGGGACGAGAGACAGGGCCTTTTCAGTGGTGGCTCCTCGGCTTTGGAACGCCCTCCCTAAAGACATCAGATCGGCCCCCTCCCTCCTGACGTTTCGCAAGAAGGTCAAGACCTGGTTATCTGAGCAGGCATTTGTTGATGAAACATAAGGCTTAATTGGATATAAGGAATGATGACGATGTGATGGAAACTGATTTCAACATGACGCTGAGGCTGCAATTGTATGTTTTTAATTGTTAAATTGTTATTATATGTTTTTTTCTGGGGGGGGGGTTTGACTTGTTGCTGTGTTGTATTGAGGGCAGAGACTGCCTGTGTAAACCGTCCCGAGTCGCCTTCGGGCTGAGAGGGGCGGTATAGAAACGTGACAAATAATAGTAACAATAATATTTGCCTTCATTCTGCAATGAGCCAATTGCTAATTTATCTCTTTATTTTGTGAAGGGACACAGCTACTACTTGAGAGTTGCCTCCGCAACAATGTTCCATATTTTATCTACACGAGCAGCATTGAAGTGACAGGCCCAAATTGCAGAGCCGATCCCATTTATGATGGCGATGAAGACACCATGTATGAGAGCACTCAAGGCTTTCCTTATGCTGAAACCAAGAGAGAGGCCGAGAAGTCTGTGCTGGAGATGGATGGCCAACCACTCAAGGATGGGAGCAGTTTTGTGACGTGTGCTTTGAGATCTATGTATCTCTATGGGGAAGGGAGTGTGTTTTTTCAGGGACATCTCGATGAGAGTCTCCAAAACAACCATAGGTTTCTGAGGATCTCCCAGCCACAGGCTCTTGTCAATCCTGCTTACGTGGGCAATGTTGCTTGGGCTCATATCCAAGCGGCGAAAGCCATGAAGGATCCAGAGAAAGTCAGGCGAGTCCGTGGGAAATTCTATTTTGTCTCAGATGATACTCCCCATGTAAGCTATTCAGATCTCAATTACGAACTGACCAAGGAACTTGGATTCAGTGTTGAACCCAAGTTAGCTATGCCGCTGACCATTCTTTATTGGTATGCTATGCTGCTGGAGACCATGAGCTTCTTGCTTCGGCCTTTTGTGAGATACGTTCCTCGCGTCAATCGCTGCCTTCTGACTTTGCTGAATACCCCATTCAGCTTTTCGTACAGGAAGGCACAAAGGGATTTTGGCTACGTGCCACGCTACAAATGGGAAGAAGCCAAGCAATTGACAAGTCAATGGGTTGCGAAAATAACTCCCCTGAGGACGGCCTACCTGAAAAAAACAAAAAATAACTAAGGCTGATCTCCGCGAAGGAAAAGCAGATGGTAGAAGCCAAAGTAAAAAAGATGAGGGAAGGTTATACGGAGGCAATGAAGTGGGATATATCCACATTCTGAAGTATGTGAATAAAAACAATGTCTTTGCTTTGTTTGGGCCAATCGATTTATAATAAAGCTTTCTATGTGATTTGCCAATTTCTCGTGGATCATTTGAAAAGGTCATTAATGCACTGTGAGAGCCATCCTGTGTCGTGTAGTGCAGGGTTTCCCAACCAGTGTGCCGTGAGCGATCATCAGGTGTGCCGTGGGAAATTGGAACCTTCAATACCCTTTCTTCCCCCTCCTGCCAAACACTTTTTCTTCTCCTCTCGGGCTCCTTTCTTCCCAGCCTCGCTCTGCTCGCTTTACCTCGTTTTGCTCTGGGGCGAGTCTGCGCAGTAGCGTCTGCACAGGTCACGCCTTCCTCCCTCCCCCCTCCCCTCCTGAACACGCTCACGCTGCCCCCTCGGATCAAAATGGCGGCAGAAGCAGCACTGTAAAAGAAAAAGTAAGTGTTCGGCAGGAGGGGGAAGAAAGGGTGCGAAGGGGGAGGAAGAGGTCTCTGTCGAAAGCTGGCATGGGCAAACTTGGACCTTCCAGGTGTTTTGGACTCCCAACTCCCACCATTCCTAGCAGCCTCAGGCTCTTTTCCTTTTTCCTCCTTAAGCAGGAAAGGGCCTCAGGCTGTTAGGAATGGTGGGAATTGAAGTCCAAAGCACCCAGAGGGCCGAAGTTTTCCCATGCCTGTTTTAGGGACCTTAAAGTGGTGAGCCTCCTTCCAACATTGTGATTCTGGATATAAAACAAACAACAACATAACATAACATTATTTGAGTCCACAGTGCTCTCTGGGTGTAGGTGAACTACAACTTCCAAACTCAAGGTCAATTCCCAAGCAAACCCTTTCAGTACTTTCTGTTGGTAATGAGAGTCCAATATGCCAAGTTTGGTTCAATTCCATTGTGGCAAGAGTTCAGGATGCTCTTTGATTGTGTGTTAACTATACATCCCAGAAACTGTAACTCCCAAATGTCAAGGTCTATTTTCCCCAAACTCCATCTGTGTTCACATTTGGGTATATTGAGTATTCATGCCAAGTTTGGTCCTGATCCAACATTGTTTGAGTCCACAGTGCTCTCTGGATATAGGTGAACTACAACTCCAAAACCCAAGGTCAATGCCCACCAAACTCTTATAGTATTTTCTCTTGGTTATGTGATTATCTGAGTATACACTGCCATATAATCAGTTCTAAATAGATAATATGGGATTTTATACTGCTGTGTGGAAGAGGCCCGAGACCCCTTTGAAACTGCCATATAAAATCCAGATTATCTGTTTAGAACTGGATTATCAGGCAGTGTAGACTCAAATGATCCAGTTCAAAGCAGATAATGTGGATTATCTGTGCAGATAATGTGGATTATCTGAGCAGATAATGTGGATTATCTGCTTTGATCATCTAGATCATATGACAGTGTAGAGTCGTATCTATAACTCATTATAATGTGATATATAGAGACATATAGAATATTGATGAAACAAAATCACATTTTTTTCATTCGAACAGTGAAATACACTGCCTTGGTAATGTGTTGAACTCCCCATTTTAGACGTATTTGGATGGGGATCTTTCAGGATTGTTTGAGCTGTATTCCTACACAACAGATTTGGACTAAATGGCCCTTGTGTTCTTTTTAACTCTAAAATTCTGTGAAAGGATATCAAGTTGGAGGGATAAATACGAGGACACTAATCCACAATGGAAGAGTATTCAGTAAACCATCTTCTCTATATATAAAAATAGAGTGGTCATGGGATGTCCGTTATGCACGGCCAAACTATACACCCCAGAAACACAAATCCCATGAAACACATTCCCCCAGACCACGAGGTACATACATGGCACAAAAAAACCCACCTCCCTACCTTGCAACCCCCCCAAAAACAGCCCCCCAAAACCGCCCATTGCCTCCCGTTCTGCGCTGGCCGCGAGCGCTGGAGAGAGGGAGAGCAATCGCGCAGGCGCACTCCGACCCCCCCAACCCCCCAACCCATCCCGTCACCCTCTCTCCCCACTCACCGGGACCTTCACAGCCACACCGGCGGCGCCCTAACCGCCTCCTCGCCATCCTCGCCCGTGCCCGCCGTCCCGGTCCCAGAGCAGCTCTGGGCGCCGCACTACACTTCCCAGAAACCTCCGCATAAACCGGAAGTGGCCATGCGGGGCCTTCTGGGAAGTGTAGTCCGAAAGGCCGGACTTCCCGAAAGGGGCCTGACGCCACCCACCACAGCAAAAAAGGATCGGGACGCCTATGACGCTGGACATGCACGCCAGGGCGGGAGGCAGGCCCGGAGATTGGCGATCCGCCCTCCGCCGTGTCCCCAGCGGTTCCAGAGGCCGCCTGAAAGAAGATAAGCTCCCGGGCTTACCTTGCTTCAGGCGCGGCCGTTGGAACCGCTGGGGACACGGCGGAGGGCGGATCGCCGATCTCCCGGCCTGCCTCCCGCCCTGGCGCGCATGCCCAGCGCCGTACGCGGCCCGCCCCTTATTGGGAGAGAGAGAGTGAGTGAGAGAGACAGAGGGGGGGGGGCTGAGACAGAGAGAGGGAGGGGGGAGAAGGGGGGGAGAAAGAGAAGGGGGAATCAGACAGAGAGAGGGGGAGAGATAGGGGAAGTGTACATACACAGACACATACATACACATCCATACACACACACATACATACACAGACACAAACATACACACACACATCCATACACATACACACACAAATACATACACATACATACACAAACACGTACACATACATACACACACATACATACACAGACACACACACATACATACACATACATACACACATAAACATACACAGACACACACATACATACACAAACACACACACATACATACACACACACAGACACAAAAACATACATACACATACACATACACACATACACATATATACACACACAAAACACATTGTCACATCATTTCCAACCCTTACATACCCACACTTCCTCACATCTCCTAAATAGGGCACAGCAACGCGTGCCGGGTTCAGCTAGTAGGCTATAGTATTGTTGTTGAAGTGCTCAAATAAAAAAGCAAACACATTGCTTCATGATCACACAAGACACCTGCTTTTCCTCAAGGTCCCTTCTCTGGCATCATAGGTTTCCCCTTGACATTAAGTCTAGTCGTGTCTGACTCTGGGGGTTGGTGCTCATCTCCATGAGCCGGCATTGTCCATAGACGCCTCCAAGATCATGTGGCTGGCATGACTGCATGGAGCACTGTTACCTTCCCGCTTTTTTTTTGTCGTGTCAGGAACGACTTGAGAAACTGCAAGTTGCTTCTGGTGTGAGAGAATTGGCTGTCTGCAAGGACGTTGCCCAGGGGACGGCAGTTTTTTTTAAATGTTTCATCCTTGTGGGAGGCTTCTCTCATGTACCTGCATGAGGAGCTGGAGCTGATAAAGGGAGCTCATTCACACTCTCCCCAGATTCGAACTTGCGACCCGTCAGTCTTCCATCCTGCCGGCACAGGGGTTCAACCCACTGCACCACCGGGGGCTCACCTTCCCGCTGGAGTGGTACTTATTGATCTACTCACATTTGCATGTTTTCAAACTGCTAGGTTGGTAGAAGCTAGGGCTAACAGCAGGAGCTTACCCTGCTCACTAGATTTGAAACACTGACCTTTTGGTCAGCAAGTTCATCAGATCATCAGTTTAATCTGCTGCATCACCGAGGGCTCCTTTATGCCAAAATAATGTTCACTTACCATTTATAATTACCTTAGTTCGGCCCTGCTCGCCGCAGTTCTGGCAAGCTCAGCCCATGGTGGCAATTGCAGTTTGACACCAGACTTGCGATTCCCGGTACTGCTCTGATGCTAAACTTAACAGTTTCCATCTTTAAAGTCCCTCATTTTACTTTCTTACTTTACTTACTTAGGCGATCCCCCGTTGTCCGAGTAAGATTGTCTTCCAAGTTTGATGTCCTAGCGGTGGGTACTTAGGTGGCTGTGGAGCCCTATTCTTGACCTGCATCTTCTCCCGGAGTGAGGACATCGGTTTCCAGGTGGAAGGCGGTCCCGGTCGAGGTTGGCTTGATGCGCCTTCTCTTTGGCACATTTCTTTCTTTCGCTCTCCATTCATGCCTCTTCAAATTCTACAACACTGCTGGTCACAGCTGACCTCCAGCTAGAGTACTCAAGGGCCAGGGCTTCCCAGTTCTCTGAGTCTAAGCCCATCTATTAAATCTATTAAAGATGGGCTCATTTTAAGACTCCTGTGATCTCGGAACTGTTAGACCCCTGCATACCCTTATGGAATTAAAAATGCAAGTTAACATATTTTCTATAGGACACTCTAAGATCTCCTGGGAGACTCAACGGCTGGATCTACATTGCTCTATGTCCCAGGATCCAATCCCAGATTATCTTCTTATCCCGGATTATCTGACAGTGTAGACTCATAATCCAGTTCCAAGCAGATAATCTGGGAACAGATCCTGGGATGCAGGGCAGTGTAATTCCAGCCAATGGCTTACTTCTGCTTAGGGAACACTTCCCGGGGAACTTCTGAGTGAGTCAACATGGAGATACTTTTTAGGACGGCGAATCTTGGGTGTGCTCCCAGAGGTAGGCTGTCAGAGGTAGGAGTCACGGAACTACTGCTCCCAGCCTGCCTCTGGGAGCACATCCAAGATACGCCATCCCCCAGCATTGTGGGCAGACTCCCTCCCTTCCTCCTGCTGCCTCACATCCTCTCCCTGCGCGCGCCTTCGCCTTGCTCCCGCCCCCCCACCCCCAGGAGCAACCAATGGGTGGTCACGTCACCATGTCAAGAGACAAGCGCCAGGGCCCGCCCGCGGAAGAAGCCCCGCATGGATAAAAGGTGGCAGCAGGAGCGTGCGTGCGGGGGCGGGGTGCGCGCACGCAGGGCAGAAGCGCTCCACTCGGGATTGCCTTCATATGGACTCGGGATCGACTCGTCGATCACGATCTACCTAATGAGCACCCCTGGCATAGAATATATATTAATCTTATGTCTCTGTGGGCAAGAGGGATTCCTATCCTTGTGTAACTTGTCTTGGCAAAAAAATTGTTGACACAGATTAGTTTATTTATTTATTTTATTTCAGGATTTCCCCCCACTCTTCTCAACCCCCGAGGGGGGACTCAGAGCGGCTTACAGTACGGCAGAATTCGATGCCACATCATAACAGCATAAAACCCCAAAACCCCACAACAATTAAGATACATTAAGACACATCAGAATACAATTTCATCAGCATCATACACAGTCATTCAAGTTAAAACAATATTCAATCCATAAAAACATTGGCCCTCTTCATCCATTTCCATTAAAATCCCCATCTAACATGCTGCCTAGTGCTGGTGTGCAAACGCCTGGTCCCAAAGCCAGGATTTTACCTTTTTCCTGAATGCCAGGAGGGATGAGGTGGACCGTACCTCCATAGGGAGCGCATTCCACAGGCGGGGAGCCACCACCGAGAAGGCCCTGTCCCTCGTCCCCACCAGCCGCATTTGAGAAGTAGGCGGGAGCGAGAGCAGGGCCTCCCCGGATGATCTTAGGTTGCGAGGTGGGACGTAGCGGCTGATGCGTTCGGACAAGTAAGCTGGGCCAGAACCGTATAGAGCAGGGGTGCTCATTATGGTGATCGGGAGCACCTAGGTGATCTTTGGCTCTCTTCCAGGTGATCTTTGGGCCTCACCAGCCGGATGGCGCGCTCCTGCCATGCGCGCGCACGTGCGCTCCCGCCGCCGCCTTTGCGGGGCTTCTTTTGCCAAAATGAGGCTTTAGTGGACGGGCCCTGATGCTCGGTGTGGTGACATGACCGCCCATTGGTTGCTGCTGGGGGAGCAAAGCGAAGGCACACGCACGGATAGGATGCGAGGCTGTGGGAGGGATGGAGGGAATGTATGTGTGTGAGAGAGAGAGCCAAGGAGAGAAGAAAAGATCCTTTTGGCAGGCAGGCAGGTGGGCGCTGGAAGGAGAGAGGGAGAGAGAGAGAGAAAGAGGCGAAGGAGGCCGGGCAAAGTGGGGCAAAGCCAAGCAAGCCCCGCCGCAAACCCTGCTGCTGCCCTCAGGACTCCCATTCCAAGCCGAGACCTGGGCGAGCGAGCTGTGTGGGGCTGCTTTCTCTCCTTGGTTGGGGGCAAGGAGGGAGGGCTCCGCCGTGTTCCTGGGGCTGAACCCGAGGAGGAGGGGGCTGCGGGGATGGAGACTCCACTTGCTGCTGCTGCTTGTGCCCTCGCCGCCTTTCTCCGCCTTGTCCTCCCTCGCCCTCGAAGGAGAAAGGCGGTGAGGGCCCACGGGAGAGAGAGAGGGGGGGGGCTCTTCAGAGCCGGCTAGGAAGAGCCACCCCCCCTCTCTTTCTCTCTCTCTCTCTCTCTCTCTCTCTCTCTCTCTCTCATGGGCATGGACTGCCACCAGTGGGAGGGGTCCTCCTTCCTGCCAGCCGTCCACTTGGGCATCCTTTCTGAGTGACACCCTCGAAACGAAGGAAGGAAGGGCGCCTCCCCGCTGCACCTGTCACTTGGGGGAAGCACCTCTTCCACTCTTCCTTCTCCTGCCCAGGTAAGGAAGCCTCGAGGGAGGGGGGGGAGGCTGCCATGGGGAGGCTCCAGCCTGACGTGGGTCCCTCTCTTGGTTGATTTCCCAGTCCAGGCAGCAGCCAGGCGGCCCCTCTTCCCAGCCCTACACCTTCCGAGCTGCCTTCAAAGCCATATCTGGCCGGAGCGCTGGCGGGTGCGCCTATAAATACCCTCCTGCTGCGTGTGTAGGAGGGGCCTGCTGTGCATGCAAGAAGCGGGATGGGGACTTCCTGCTTCGCGAAAGCACGCAGCAGGAAGGAGGAAGGCAATGAAGACATTAAGAGAGAGCGCATGCGTAGGCAAGGAGGACCTGCGAGTTCGTGGACAGGCAAGAAAGAAGCCCCGCGCAGACGGAAGGCTGCAGTAGAAGCGTGTGCGCGCACATGCGCGCGCACGCTCACATGCACAACAGGTGATCTTTTCAACTTGATTGTTCATATAGTAGCTCACATGATGAAAAAGTGTGGGCACCCCTGGTATAGAGCTTTAAAGGTCAAAACCAGCACTTTGAATTGAGCTCGGAATTGGACAGGCAGCCAGTGGAGCTGGCACAACAGGGGGTGGTATGCCCCCTGTATGTAGCTCCCGTTAGTAATCTGGCTGCCGCCCGCTGGACTAATTGCAGTTTCCGAACTGTCTTCAAAGGCAGCCCCACATAGAGTGCGTTGCAGTAATCTATTCGGGATGTGACCAGAGCGTGGACGACCGTAGCCAGATCAGACTTCCCAAGGTACGGGCGCAGCTGGCGCACGAGTCTCAACTGTTAGCTGTATAAGGGATATATAGGAAAGAGAGGAAAAACCTTCAGAATGGTGTAAATACAAAATACTAGCCAATGCCATAATAGCCTTTCTTAGATAAAGAATGTCTTGTTTTCAAAGCATGTTGACTCACAAATTGGGACTTCCTTGTATGGAGATAGTGAAATTATTTTCTGATTTTTTAAAAGAGAAAGCATTTGCTTTTCAACCAGTGAACTCTGCCTCCCGTAAAGACGATAATGTTATGAGTTTTTTCAGCCTTGAGTTCACAGATGGTTGAGCAGTCAAAAGATGGAAAGTAGAGGGGTGTGTGTATGTGTGTCACATTCACAAGTGACAGGGGTTGCTACCAAATATGCACAAAAATAGCCAGGAGAAGCCAGGGATTAAATTGAGAAGCTCAGCTCTTTACCTGCTTCTGCTTATCCCCTTTAACTCTTTCTTCTCAAAGTAATGTTAGGGTTACAAACAGAAAAGGAGAAGCAGCTGAAGCAACAGGATCAGGGCAGGTGTACAAAGAAACCTCCATGATGACAACACTCTTGGACACCAATGGCTCCCAAAGTTGCAGTCCTTCTTAGATGATGCAACATGGCTAGACCCCTTCCAGTCCGGCTTCCGTTCGGGGCACGGGACGGAGACGGTCCTGGTCTCCATCACAGATCAACTCCGCTGCCAGCTCGACCAAGGCGGGTCTGCGCTGCTCGTGTTATTGGACCTCACGGCAGCGTTTGACACGGTCGACCACAATCTACTGATCCACCGCCTGGCCATGGCTGGAGTGAGGGGGACTGTCCTTAAATGGCTGACCTCCTTCCTCCGCCAGCGGTCTCAGCGTGTGAGGAGGGGCGAGGTGGTCTCCGAGGGCTCCTCATTAGTTTGTGGAGTTCCGCAAGGGGCCATTCTCTCCCCTCTGTTATTCAACATCTACATGCAGCCGCTTGCACAGCTGGTGCGGAGTTATGGGCTGGAGTGCCACCAGTACGCTGACGACACCCAGCTCATTCTGAGGATGGAGGACAGGCCGGGATCCATCCCCGATAATTTCCAACACTGCCTCGAGGCCGTTACTGGATGGCTGCGTGCCAGTAGGTTGAGGGTGAATCCGGCGAAGACGGAGATCTTGTGGTCGGGCCGCTCGGGTGGTGTAGATGTCCAGCTTCCGACCCTGGACGGTGTGGCGCTATGCCCATCGCCTTCCGTTAAGAGCCTGGGGGTCCATCTGGACTCCCAGCTGACCATGGAGGCCCAGGTCTCCGCGGTCAGCAAGGTTGCTTTTTTCATCTGCGACAGGCTCGGAGGCTAGCCCCCTATATCTCCCGGAATGACCTGGCCACGGTGATCCAAGCTACGGTCATCTCAAGGCTGGATTACTGTAACGCGCTTTACGTTGGCCTTCCTTTGTCGGCGACCCGGAAGCTCAAGCTGGTGCAGAACACTGCCGCCCGGCTCCTGTCTGGAACCCCAGCAGGCCGCCACATCACACCTGTTTTGCAGGATCTGCACTGGCTCCCAATCGAGCACGGATCTCCTTCAAGGTGTTGGTTCTTACCTTTAAGGCCTTGCATGGCCTGGGGCCAGCGTACTTGAGGGACCGACTCACCCCACACTGTCCCCCGAGATCACTATGCTCCGAGGATGCTAATTTGTTAGAGATACCCTCGGCGAAATCGGCTAAACTGACATCTACTCGCCGGAGGGCGTTCTCCGTTATAGCTCCTACGCTGTGGAACGCCCTCCCGGCTGGAACGCGGGCTATAAAGGACCTGCTCCCGTTTAGACGCGCCTGCAAAACTTATTTGTTTAAGCAGGCCTTCGGTGAGTAGGTCCTGCCCATGTTCCGCTGTAGCCGCTGTCCTGGGGTGTCACGCTATCTAATTTCTGAACTGTACCTGGGGGTTTTGTATTCTGCTGTTTTAACTGTTTAATTGTCTTAGATGTTTTATCGCATTGCTTGTGTGTAGTTGTACCTTCGGTTCCTGTGAGCCGCCGCGAGCCTCAGGGAGTCGGCGGCATAGAAACCCGAATAATAATAATAATAATAATAATAATAATAAAGTTATCCATTTAAGGTGGAATCAAGTGTCAAACAGGGATGCGTTATTGCCTAACCTTATTTTCCGTCTTCATTGCTAAGATACTTCATCTTATTGATGGGAAGCTTCCCACCGGAGTGGAAATCATCTATTGCAGTGTTTCCCAACCAGTGTGCTGCAGCACACTAGTGTGCCGTCAGCGATCATCAGGTGTGCCGTGGGAAATTGGCACTCTTCCCCCTCCTAGCAGCTCTTTCTCCCTCTTTCCCTCCCCAAAGATCCTCCCCGAGGCAAAGGACGGGCTCCGCCGAATGCCAGGGCCAGGCCCGCCTTGAGGAAGCCTTCAGGAGCCTTGACTCAGCATGGGTCCATACTCTATACGTTTCATAGATCTGTGTGGCCTCTTTCGCTGCCTCCCTCCGCAAAAGCAGAGCACTGGGCGGAAGTGATTGAGTTGGCGTTTTCGCGTTGGCTTGGATTTCTCGTGAGAACTGCCAAAGCCGGAAGCTCCACATCGGTGAATTGGGCAGTGAGCGAACCTGGGAGCATCGGGAAGCTGAAGCATTCACAGGTTTCCAAGAAACAAATTGAGCCTCTCCGCTTGGAAATGTTTATTTTTTAGCTATTTTACTGGATTTTTCGAGAGTTGCCCCCCCCCCCCCAGGAACTGTTTATAACAGCTTCATGACATCCATAGTTAACTGGAAGCAAGTTTCACTCAGGGTGAAATTTCACAAGGGTCTGGAGAACAAGCCCGATGAGGAGCGGCTTAAAGAGCTGGGCATGTTTAGCCTGAAGAAGAGAAGGCTGAGAGAAGACATGATAGCCATGTATAAGTATGTGAGAGGAAGCCATATATATGTCGTGTTCATCGAAACAGGCCCGGGTTTCACACTGAGTGTATAAATACATTTAAAAACATATTAACTATATATATTACTGTGTTAGAGTGTCATTTTGTGTCATTTTGGTTGGTGGTGTGCCCCAGGATTTTGTACATGTAAAAAATGTGCCGCGGCTCAAAGATAGGTTGAAAAACACTGATCTATTGAACAAATGGCAAACTATTTAATCTCAGCAGACTGAAAGCCAAAACCAAGATCACAACAACATCTGTTATAGAACTCCCATATGCTGATGATAACATACTCTGTGTGCATTCAGAAGGAGATCTACAAGCCACTCTGAACACCTTTGCAGAAGCATACGAGAAGCTTGGCCTCTCATTGAACAACGTGAAAACCAAAGTGCTCTTCCAGCAGGCACTTGCCAATCCATCTGCAATGCCAGAAATAATAATATTATAATAATAAACTTTATTTGTGTCCCGCCCTATCTCCCCTTGGGGACTCAGAGCGGTTCACAACAAAAAACGGCAACCATTCAATGCTGTAAAGTGGCATCAAAACACCGTGACATAAATCAAATAAAACATATTAAACAACAAAAATAATAGTGAGATAATACACCAAATTAGACATCACACAGCTAAAATTGCATCTTAACAGATATGCATTTAGGACAACACCTAAACATTTTGGGCTCATAGCCATTAAAACATAACATTGTAAAAAAACCAGAAGACAGTCATTTCCATTTGTATTGTGCCAGGTGTTTATATAATGTACTAGCTGTACCCGGCACGCGTTGCTGTGCCCTATTTAGGAGATGCGAGAAAGTCTGAGTACGTAAGGGTTGGAAATGATGTTACTTGGTGGGGTCATGGCTGTGTCGTTGTGGGTTGTTCTGGTGGGTGGGATGTTGGAGTCCTGTGGAGTTGTCGGTGTGTGGTGTTCCTGGCATCCTGCAGAGCTTTTCTCTGTGTTGCGACGTCGTTTTTCTGTGCTTCTTGCGCGCTGCTGTTGTGTTGCATTTCTGCGTCTTTGTTGTTCCTGGCTGCGCGCTTCTTCTTGTCGTGCAGTTCTTTGCATTTGGTTCTCAGCTGTGCGTCGTGCAGTGACCTGTTGTCTGTGTTTCTGCTGCGCAGTGTGTTTCTGTTCTGGCGTTTGTTCTGCCCTTTTTTTAAATGTATGTAGCGCTGTGAGTGTGTCGTCCGATGCTGTTATTTTTATAAGGCATGGCTTGTCTTTTGGGTCAGTTTATGTCTGTGTGGAAGGAAGGAAGGGTTTTTGTTTGTGGTGTTTGTAGTTGTTGTGTGTACGGGGTCCCGTAAGGTTGGTGGGATGGGTTGTGATTGGAAGTTGTGTTGCGTTGTGTGGGTAGGAATTTGCTGGAGAATTGCTCCCTCAGAGTTTGGTTTTGGCAGTTTAACCCTCAAACACCAACTGAAATCTCTCAGCATTCTATCCTAGCCTTGGATGGCTCTTGCCAGCGTTGCTATGGTTACAGCAGTTATGCAAATCCGCCCTTATTGGCAGCCAATCATGTTGTTCAGAATGTAGAGGGTGGGTGAGTCTTTGGCTGCCCCGGAGGATGCTGGTAAATGTAGTTTTATTTTTACTCGTTGTTTTGGGGGCCTTTAGGTTTTGGGGGGGGGGGAAAGTTTCTTTGCTACAAACGTACCTTGCTTGAGGCCTATTTCTGTTGGCAAGTATTGTGTTTCTGCGTTGTATGGTTTCTTTGTTTGAGGTATACATCACATGACGTGAACCCATTTATATAATAGATATGTCCTCCTTTCTATATACTGGAGACAGGCATGTAGCCAGGGGGGGGGGGCTAAGGGGGCTTCAGCCCCCCGAAATTCTCAGGATGGTCCGCGAGAAGGCCTTACTGGTACATTATTTAAACTGTTATGTTTATTCATATCATGATCTGATCACCATGCACAATATATCCCACATTAATGGGGTTATTGGGATAACAATACAAAAGGTTTGCTAGGGTAGACCCTCTTCCACCCAGTCTCAGCCCCCCCGAACCAAACTCAGCCCCCCCCCCCCAATCAAAATTCTGGCTACGGCCCTGGCTGGAGAGCATTAAAATATTCTGCTGTTTCTTAAAAGGCAGGAAGGAGGGGTTTGAAGAAAGTTGTGCGGCCGATTGAGCCGTTGCTAGGTGAAGTGGTCCTCCGTTGCTAGGTGAAGTGGCCCTCTAGGATGTCACTGGGGGGGGGGGGGAGAAGCAGTTGCTAAATGACACACACACATAAATACATGGAAAGAAGGAAAGGAGGAAGGAGAAAAAGAAGGCAAAGGAAGGAAGGGAGAAAAAAGGAAAGGGAGAGGAAAGAAAGGAAAAAGAAGGAAGGAAAGAAAGTGGTAAAGGGAAGAGAAAAGTGGAAGAAAGGAAGGAAGATAAAGGAAAGGCGAAATGTGGGAGAGAGAACAAAAGAAGGAAATACTGTACAGCTTAATGGTGTAACATTAGAAAACACTGACAATTTCCGCTACCTTGGCAGCCACCTCTCCACAAAAGTCAACATTGAAATTGAAATAAAACACTGCCTGAGCTCTGCGAGTGCAGCATTTTTCTGAATGAAGCCGAGAGTGTTTGCGGATCGGGACATCCGTAGGGAGACCAAGGTGCTTGTTTATAAAGCCATTGTCCTCCTAACCCTGCTATATGCCTGTGAAATGTGGACTGTCTACAGATGTCACATGCAACTCCTGGAATGATTCCATCAGTATTGTCTCTTGAGAAGATAGGCGGACAAATGTCAGTGTGCTGGAAGAAGCAAAAGCCACCAACCAGGGCCGTAGCCAGGATTTTGATTCGGGGCTGAGTTTGATTTGGGGGCTGAATCTGAGTGGGAGAGGGTCTACCTAGCAAACCTTTTGTATTGTTATCCCAATACCCCCATGCACAGGGCCGTAGCTAGGATTTTGATTCGGGGCTGAGTTTGGTTCGGGGTGAGACTGGGTGGAAGAGGGTCTACCCTAGCAAACCTTTTGTATTGTTATCCCAATAACCCCATGAATGTGGGATATAATGAGCATGGTGATCAGATCATGATATGAA
The DNA here is from genome assembly GCA_030556195.1 of Anolis apletophallus. Classification (NCBI taxonomy): domain Eukaryota; kingdom Metazoa; phylum Chordata; class Lepidosauria; order Squamata; family Anolidae; genus Anolis; species Anolis apletophallus. The sequence continues at coordinate 129,162,717 of JARBWK010000006.1, read as the reverse complement.
TAAACATAACAGTTTAAATAATGTACCAGTAAGGCCTTCTCGCGGACCACCCTGAGAATTTCGGGGGCTGAAGCCCCGTTAGACCCCCGGCTACATGCCTGCCACCAACACTGAAGTGATGCTCCTACGCCAGGGGTGATCATTAGGTAGATCGCGATCTACTGGTAGACCTCGTAGGGCATCCTGGTAGATTGCAGGCAGGGTGAAAGGAAGGCTCATTCCACCCCCACAGGCTCCCGACACTGCTCCCGTGCTGCCGGCCAGTCAGCGTGGTGGCAGCGTGACCAGCGTCGCTATGGCCCAAATGGGAGCCATACGCGGTGTGTATGGCTCCCATGCCATTTGTGAGGAATGCTTTGATTGTGTTTTTCCCTTATGGCAGAAGGAGGTTGGGCTGGATGGTCCTTGGAGGTCTCTTACTCTAGGAACCTGTTGTTGTTGTTGTTACTATTATTATTATTAGTAGTAGTAGCAGAGACTGAATGAATATCATCATCATCATTATTATTATGAATAAATTCAGGGGCTTATTATACTCACATTTAGTTGAATTCAGTCTTAAAATGTATTATATGGCTCTCACTGAAATACATTTCCAAATATTTTGCTTTTATGGCTCTCTGAGTAGTGGGTAGGTAGATCATTTTGACTTGGTTGTTTTATAAGTAGCTCGCATGCTGAAAAAGTGTGAGCACCCCTGTCCTACAATCAAGGAAAGGCTGGCTGTCCCACATACAAAGTATACAATGGGAAAAGCAGCGAAAACGCTAAGCAAAGTGGGTGGTTACACAATATAAAGTGTTTGAGACAATAATAAGGTCTGTTCTAGTAGGTCTACAAATGCATGTATTATATCACAGATATATCATAATTATACAGTCATATTAACAAAAATATCATCATAATACAGTTCAAAACAATAGCGGTGGCTGGGCTCACATAAGGGTGAACCAGGACGCCCAAGCTCCGGAGAGAATGTATGGGAAAAGGCCCAGGCACAGTCCCGGACGCCTTCCCTGCGTGATAAATGTCTAAAGAAAAGTCCTCCACAAGTGTGGTCTCACAAATATTGTAGGTATGCAGGGGAGGTCGTCGTGGGGCAGACAAAAAGGGTCCCGCGCGGCTTCGTTTCACCCCCGTAGGAGCTTCTTCAGGGCCGGGGGCGTGGCCTAGATGCCGAAATCTCGCGAGCGTCACGTTGGGATTTGGACACTAGAGTTACAGTAATGTATAGATTATAATGCAAATATTACATAAGCTTAATAGGTATATATAGCGCAACTCAAAGGGGAACAGCCAGGGTCATGGGGAAAATATCTACACAGCATAATACGGAAGAGACAGGCAAGTACATACCAGAGCCGAGAACAACAGGAGCACCGCAGGTGGAAGCAGTATCCGTGGATACTGGGCCAAAAGCGCTGCGGTTCAGATAGTTAGCAATTAAATAGTCTCAGGCACAGGTGCCCCAACTAAACTAATAATTCGCTGACAGATAGCTTGTCATTGAGGCCGTGGGGGGTCTTGCTGTTTAAAGAGATTATCCACTTATTTTCAAGACGTAGTAAGGTCCTTTTAACGTCAGAATGGGGTTGTGGGTGGATCTTATCGAGTACAGTCACAGTGAAGTTATCATATCTGCTGTTACACGTTTTGAAGTGCATGTATAGCACAGAGTTGTCATACCCAGTGTGGAAACGTGACCTGTGTTCAGAGATCCTATTTTTTAATTCTCTTGTAGATAAACCAACATAAAGACCCCCACAACAGCCACAAATTATACAGTAAATAATGTTTTTAGAATTGCAGGTTGCCCAAGTATGGATCTTATATGTTTTCTTAGTGTAAGGGTTCTGAATTTGAGTTATAGGAGAAATGTGTCAACAGATACTACATCTCCCACAATTTTTTTGTCCCAAAGGGGAGGGGAATAGAGGGGGGACGGTTATAGGAGGTATCATCCTTTGTGTGTACTAGTAGATCTCTAAGATTTTGAGTTCTTTTGAAGGCTATAAGAGGTGGATTTTCCAGGCCTGGAATAGAGCTCACTAGGGGCCAAAGATTGGTGACTATCTTTTTGATTTGATGTGAGTGGGGAGATAATGTTAAAGGCCACACAATCTTGGAAGGAGAGGATTAACGTTGTGATGTTAGTAATTGATTTCTAGGTATATTATTTACTTTTGTAAGAGCGGTGTTGAGTACCCTGTCAGGATAACCTCTTTTCTTCAAATTATTTATAAACAGATGGGTGTCTTGGGAAAAATGATGGGGAAAGGAAGAATTCCTTTTAAGTCTTAGTAGAGAGGAAAAAGGTAAGTTGTTTTTTAGGTGATGGGGATGAAAAGAAGAATAATGTAAAAGAGAATTGGTGTTAGTCGGTTTTGAATAATTTCTCACTTGAATATGATTTTTGTGGGCGAATACCGTAAGGTCCAGAAAGTTGACCTCCTGGTTACTGATTTGAAAAGTAAATTTGATGTTAGGATGCCAATTATTCATCCAAGCCTGAAAGCTATCTAAATCAGTGGTGCCATCCACGATACATAGTATATCATCTATATACCTAAAAAATGTGTGATATGGCTTGAACATTGGCTATGTTCATCCGAGAAAAGAAAACTATGTTCCAGGGCACCTAAAAAAATGTTGGCAACCGTCGGAGCTAGGGCCTGGCCCATCGAAATGCCGCCCACAGTCCGGGACTGTGCCTGAGCCTTTTCCCATACATTCTCTCCAGAGCTTGGGCGTCCTGGTTCACCCTTATGTGAGCCCAGCCACCGCTATTGTTTTGAACTGTATTATGATGATATTTTTGTTAATATGACTGTATAATTATGATATATCTGTGATATAATACATGCATTTGTAGACCTACTAGAACAGACCTTATTATTGTCTCAAACACTTTATATTGTGTATCCACCCACTTTGCTTAGCGTTTTCGCTGTTTTTCCCATTGTACACCCCTGTCCTACGCCATCAACTCAGCTGGGCTGACCACGTTGTCTGAATGCCCGATCACCGTTTCCCAAGCCCTTTAGTGTGAGCAAACACAACTCAAATCTTTCTATTTACATTAATGTTGCTTTATTGGGGGTCGCCGTGGCACAGCGGGTTAAACCACTTAGCTGCAGAACTTTCTGACATGGAATCGTGAGTAGATCAATAGATACCGCTTTGGCAGGAAGGTAACGGCGCTTCATGCAGTCATGACCTTGGAGGTGTCTATGGACAATGCTGGCTCTTTGGCTTAGAAATTGAGATGAGGAACCCCCCCCCCCAGTCGAACTCAACTAGACTTAATGTCAAAGGGAAACATTTGACATTAAGTCGACGACTAGACTTAATGTCAAAGGGAAACCTTTACCTTTACTAAAGCAATTATCATGCTAGAAACTACAGTAAAAATATCAAACCATTAAATTGTGAAGAAACCTAACAAATACTAATTGTTAAAAATGGTGGATGCCCATGCATTAGCCATTTGATAAGTTTAAATTATAAATTGTGCTATGATTGAAGCAAACCAGATGTGAGAAAAAAAATGTTATCAGGAGAGATAAGAGCCAAGGACACTCACATTGTTTATGGATTGGAGTCTTGGCTGGAAGTGGTTTGTTTAGACTTGCTTAAACTAAGTGTGCACATGAGAACACACCAAAATCTGGTGGAAGGTTGAGTTATTATATGCACTTATTAGTCTGTGTGTGTGCATGCACACATGCCTTTTCCTTTTTGGACTTTTTAATGTTTTATTCCCCCATTTGGGTGCCTCTGCTTTCTGATATTCTTTAATAATGATATTAATTGGGTGGTTGTGGTTGAATAATGTTTTTTCTTTTGCTTTTTTCTCCTTCGTCATCTTCTTTGTTGTGAATGTTGTTATTTCCCTCTACTTGTTGTTTTTGAAGGTCCCCCCCCCCTTTTTTGAATTTAATATATTTTTCTTCTTTTCTGTTTTAAATAATGTATGGATGTTGAGTGTGCACAGTGAAAAAAACATTCTTCTCTTCTTCACTTTAAAAAAAATGTTACTGCAATTTTAAGTACCGGGAATGTGGTGCAGCTGGCTAAGTGTCAGCTGCATAAGATATCTCTGACCAGTAGGTCATGAGTTCGAGGCCTGCCCGGGTTGAGGTGGGTGCTCGACCTTTAAGTGTAGCCTGCTGTCGACCTTTGCAGCCTGAAAGACAGTTGCATCTGTCAAGTAGGAGATAAAGGTACCACATTAAGTGGGGAGGCAAATTTTGACTGAATTATGAAGCCATTAAAGAACTTCAGGAACGCTGAAAAAAGCGGAAGGAACAACAAGGGACGCTGGGAACGCTGAGAGATGAGGAGTGCGTCAGCTCCCCCTGGTGGCCAGAGTTTGCCTCTGTTTGTCTATATGTGTGTATGTGGAAACGGCAGGGATTGTCTGCTAAGTATGTGTACCTATAATCCGCTCTGAGTCCTTTTCGGGGTGAGAAGAGTGGAATATAAATCAGGGCTGTCCAACTGGCGGCCCCGGGGCCGGATCCGGCCCCGTAGCCTGTTGGACACGGCCCCACCTATGCCCTCAGCCGCCATTTTTAATTTTTTTAAAAAATGATTTTTTTAAAAAAAAAATGGCGGCCGGGGGGGAGGGGGGGCAGGGAGGAGGAGGAAGACAGCTGGCTCCTCCTCCCTGCCTGTATCGCCCTCCGTCCCCCTCTCGGCGGCGCCGATGCGATGCAGTTTGCATTGGCGCCGCCGAGAGGGGAGAAAGGGGCGGTACAGGGAGGAGGAGCCAGCTCTCTTCCTCCTCCCTACACCGCCCTTCTCTCTCTCTCGGCGCCGCTGCAAACTGCCTCGCAACGGCGCCGCCGAGAAAGGGACGGAGGGGGCGATGCAGGCAGGGAGGAGGAGCCAGCTGTCTTCCTCCTGCCTGGATCGCCCCTCCGTCCCTCTCTCGGCAGCGCCAATGCGAGGTAGTATGCAGCGGCGCCAAGAGAGGGAGAAGGGGCGATTCAGGCAGGAGGAAGAGAGCTGGCCCCTCCTCCCTGCCTGCACGCCCCCCGCCGTCCCTCTCAGCGGCGCCGCTGCAAACTGCCTCGCAACGGCGGCGCCAAGAGAGGGAGAAGGGGGCGATTCAGGCAGGAGGAAGAGAGCTGGCCCCTCCTCCTTGCCTGGATCGCCCCTCCGGGACGGACTCTCTCAGCGGCGCCGATGCGAGGCAGTTTGCAGCGGCGCCGCCGAGAAAGGGACAAGGCGGCGGTACAGGGAGGAGGGGCCAGCTATCTTCCTCCTGCCTGGATCGCCCCTCCGTCCCTTTCTCGGCGGCGCCGCTGCAAACTGCCTCGCACCGGCACCGCCCAGAGCGGGAGAAGGGGGCGATTCAGGCAGGAGGAAGAGAGCTGGCCCCTCCTCCCTGCCTGCATCGCCCCCTCGTCCGGCAGCGCCAATGCGAGGCAGTATGCAGCGGCGCCGCCGAGAAAGGGACGGAGGGGCGATCCAGGCAGGAGGGGCCAGCTGTCTTTCTTCCTGCCTGTATCGCCCCCGTCTCCCTTTCTCGGCGGCGCCGCTGCAAACTGCCTCGCAACGGCGGCGCCGAGAGAGGGAGAAGGGGGCGATTCAGGCAGGAGGAAGACAGCTGGCTCCTCCTCCTTCGCCCCTCCTCCTTCCCCGCACCGCGGCTCGCGATCGGAGCCGCGGCTCGTCCGCGGGGGAGGAGGAGGGGTGAAGGAGGAGGAAGTCAGCTGGCCCCGCCCCCCCCCCCCCCCCGCCCCACCCCACCCCCGCTATCGGCCCCGCCCCCCGCTCACTGATCACCGGCGGCCCCCCAGGTGATCAGTGACACTTCTTCCGGCCCTTGGGCCAGAAGAAGTTGGACAGCACTGATATAAATAAAGTAAGTAAGTAAGTAAATAAATAAATAAATTTTCATTTCCGCTTCTTCTGTTAAGTATAGTTCATTCTTTCTATGAAATTGATCAGAAAGATTATCAGAAGGAGGAAGGTTTTGTCAGAAATATTAAAAATTAGCCAGGTATTTTTAATTACAAAAATATGAGTCAAGCACTGAAAGGGTCAAAGGGATGCAATGGCTCAGCAAAGCTGCAGTTCAATATAACCCATGTGCCTGTGGCTTAGTTATGCCTCAGTCTGAGAGAGCTCTCAGTGTGAGAGAAGCATCTCTGTGTGCGAGAAAGCCTCAGCGGGAGCATAGGCCTCAGAGTAAGAGTAGTCCTCGATATGAGAAGGCCTTGTGTATGAAGTTTGAACTTTGTATTATGGAAACCTTGTTCTTGTAAACCAGTGTTTTTCAACCTTTTTTGAGCTGCGGTACACTTTTTACATTTACAAAATCCTGGGGCACACCACCAACCAAAATGACACAAAATGACACTCTAACACAGTAAAACGTACACGGTCCTCAGGGAAGCCGGCTGGAAAGAGAGCACCCAGACGGAAGCACACTATGAGGCAGAGAGTTCCACTGCTGAACAGCTCTCAGTCAGGAAGTTCTTCCTAATGTTCACCTTCCTACACAGACATTCTTCCCTGTGATGTTTGCTTTTCTGCCTGTGCTGTTGTATGCTCTCTCTCTCTCTCTCTCTCTCTCTCTCTCTCTCTCTCTCTAATAAATGTAATGTTCATTTGTGGGATTAACATAGCTCAACATAACTCAAAAACCACTGGACAAATTGCTGCCAAATTTGGCCACAAAACATACTAATACTAACCCAAGGAGGGACCATCAGTCAAAAATTGATTTTGTCATTTGGGAGTTGTAGTTGCTGGGAGTTATAGTTCACCCACAATCAAAGAGCATTCTGAACTCCACCAATGATGGAATGGAATCAAACTTCCCACACAGAACTCCCATAACTAAGAGAAAATACTATAAGAGTTTGGTGGGCATTGACCTTGAGTTTTGGAGTTGTAGTTCACCTATATCCAGAGAGCACTGTGGACTCAAACAATGTTGGATCAGGACCAAACTTGGCATGAATACTCAATATGCCCAAATGTGAACGCGGATGGAGTTTGGGGAAAATAGACCTTGACATTTGGTAGTTACAGTTTCTGGGATTTATAGTTAACACACAATCAAAGAGCATCCTGAATGTGGGGCGAGTCTGTGCAGTAGCGCCCACACAGGTCACGTCTTCCTCCCTCCCCCCCTCTCCTGAACACGCTCACGCTGCCCCCTCAGATCAAAATGGCGGCAGAAGCGGCAGCATAAGCAAAGCGAGGCAAAGCGAGCAGAGCGGGGCTGGGAAGAAGGGAGCCCGAGTGGAGAAGAAAAAGTGTTCGGCAGGAGGAGGAAGAAAGGGTATTGGAGGTTCCAATTTCCCACGGCACACCTGATGATCGCTCACGGCACACTAGTGTGCCACGGCACACTGGTTGGGAAACACTGCTGTAAACAGTGCAACCATATTACTTTGCTATGAAGAAAAGCCTCCTGTGGAAGAGATAATGGTCTGTGTGTTTTTGTTCTTTTTATCACCTTGGGCTACTGGTGCTGGGTCACGCTGCTGTTGATGATAAATTACGCTGCTGTGCATTGGGAAGTCTGACTTGGCCACGGTGGTCCATGGTCTGGTTACATCCCAAATAGTATAGTCTTTATTGATTAGCCCATTGGCCCTATCAAAAACGTTTAACATACACATACAGTACAACATACGTTAAAATAAACAAGCAGTTAACACGATTAAAACTTGATTAAGTTAAAAATAGTTAAAAATATCAGCATTAAAATGCCAAGGTAAATTTACATACCACAAAAGTTTAAAATGAAGTTTAAAACAAAGTTTAAAATAGACCAGCTATTGCACAATCTCAATCCCATTCAGATATCTGCGTCACCCCTGAAGTTTACCCCAATCACCTCCAAATACGCAGTTCTCAGTTGCATTGCTTTATTTAAAAAAAAAAAGGGGGGGGCGTTTGGTGTGTTATCTTAGCATTCTGGCCAGCCATTAAGAATGTAGTTTTAATATGGGGGTCCCAGTGAGGCTTCTGTGAAATGAATTATCCGAGCAGGCCCGGATTACCCATAAGACCACCCTAGGCCATAGCCTAGGGCGGCAGCTTGGGGGGGGGGGCGCAGCAGATCCAGACCCCCCCAAATAATAATAATAAAAAAATTTTAGTCCGAACTTCGGGCGCTTGCTTCTGCGCCTGCGCACTGAGAAGGAGCGAGGGAGAAGGAGCCGTGAGAAGTTCCGCCACCCCTAGGGCGTCTGACATGGCTTCCCCCGCCGCCTCCTTGGTCACACGGGCAGGCGCCGCTCCTTCCTTCAGTGAAGGGAAGAGGGGCGCCCGTACGAGCGAGGCGGCGGGGGAAGCCACGTCAGACGCCCTAGGGGCGGGACTTCCCCCGGCTCCTTCTCCCTTGCACCGGCTCCACCCCTCCTCCCTTCAGTGAAGGAAGGAGTGGCGTCTGCCCGCGCGAGGGAGAAGGAGCCTGGTCGAAGCCCCGCCGCCCCTAGGGCGACTGACGTGGCCCGCGCCGCCTGTGCGAGCGAGGAGGCGGCAGGGGAAGCCACGTCAGTCGCCCTAGGGGCGGGACTTCCCCCCGGCTCCTTCTCCCTCGTGCCGGCTCCACCCCCCTGCAAGAGGCCCCCTGCCCCCTCAAGCGGCCCGGCCCCCCGGGGGAGGCATTTAGAGAGTGTGGCCTAGGGCGCCACAAACCATTAATCTGGGCCTGGGTCCGAGGTATTGATTTCTCTCTTTCTTGTACAAAATACAACTAAACAGTACATGTGTAATATCCTCTACCTCTGTCGCCCCACAGATACATAAACGTTCGTTATATGTAACCTGGTTGAATCTTCCATGTTTAACCATTGTATCTGTCTGTTCAAATCTGGTTCTAGTGAATACCCTCCTGAGATGTTTAGGCATTTCTGTGTTTAGGCATTTCTGTCTTTAGGAAAAGTGTGTTTGAAGCGACTTAGCCATTTCAGTGAGCTGGCTTTACTGAGGGTAGCAATATCTTTCTGAGCCTCTATATCCTGTATTCGTTGTGCCACTATTTTCGGATCTAGTTCTTTTAGGAGATTTGGATATAGAATTGGAAGTCCGCAACTCCTAATGTATTTTGTCAGTTGAGCTAGCCAAGAGGACTAATGTTGATTTTTGGTCTGCTCTAACAGGCACCGTTTTGGTAGTCTATCATTTGCCATGGCATTTAGTTTTAACCAATATTTATATGTCCTATCGCTGAGCCTGGAGCCCCAGGTCTCGGCGGTGGCTGGGAGAGCTTTTGCACAGTTAAAGCTTGTGCGTCACCTGCGCCCATACCTTGGGAAGTCTGACTTGGCCACGGTGGTCCACGCTCTGGTTACATCCCGAATAGATTATTGCAATGCTCTCTATGTGGGGTTGCCTCTGCAGACTGCCCGGAAGCTGCAATTAGTTCAATGCTCAGCAGCCAGGCTATTGACGGGAGTGCACAACGTCCTTGCTATACCAGCTCCACTGGCTGCCAATCAGTTTCCAAGCACAATTCAAAGTGCTGGTCTTAACCTATAAATCCCTATATGGTTCCGGCCCAGTTTACCTGTCGGAACGTGTTCTCCCCTATGAACCATCAAAGACGCTAAAATCTTCCGGAGAGGCCCTGCTCTCAGTCCTGCCACCTTTGCAAGCGCGTCTGGTGGGAACGAGAGACAGGGCCTTCTCTGTGGTGGCCCCTCGACTATGGAACTCCCGAGCGAGCGAGATTAGATCTGCCCCTCTCCCTCTTGTCCTTTAGGAGGCTAGTGAAATCCTGGCTTTGGAAGGAAGCATTCCCAAAATAAGGATCGAGACTGTTTTCTAAGAGCTACAGAGATACTCGCAGGAACACCTCAGCAAGTGAGAGTCCAAGAGTGGCAGGCTAAAACCCTGAACCTCAAGCCATGGCTGATACTGAGAGACTCCCTCCTGGGCACACAGAAGACTGGGTGATTTTGAAGGCGCCAAATAGGCTGCGCTCTGGCACCACAAGATGCAGAGTCAACCTTAAAAGTCAACCCTGTGCAGGATCTCCCGCAATAACAATTTTTTTTCAGTTTAATAAACTTTTTCCATATTTTTTGATAGAACCCATTAGGAAATGACATTTATAACCCAGTGCAAAAATTGTGTTACATAGTGGGCTAATGGCGTTCTCTGTTTTGAAAATTTCTTGCACAGTGTCGATAGGGAAAGAGAGCCAAAAATTCTGGCACTTTCCACCCTCATTCTAAGCAGATGGACATTTCCTTCTCTGTTTCTCAATCTCTTGAAATAGGGGTATGGATTTCAAGGAGAAGTAGCTGGTAGATGCCCGGGCCTTGTTATTTTCTTTGCCTTTTGCTGGCTAAAGACATCATCATAATTCATGTGGCCTTTTTGAGTTCCTGGCCTTGGCATTTATGTAGCTACATGAAACTAGATAAAACAAAATCGAGTCACCAGACATATGTGCATTTTTCCAAGTCTTGCAAATTCTTCCATGACCTGTGTAACCCAATGGGACAACTATAAGAAAGCTTGTATGATGGTGACAGGATGTCCTTAATGCTGTTGTCTCTGGGTAAACACTGAACATCCTTGAAATCCATCATACTCAGCCACGGTGTTATTTTTCCATCTTATCTGAGCCGCAATGAATCTGCTGGCAAAGCTGTTATCAATAGGACACGTCGAAAGCCCATGAAGGACACCAGGCGGTGTCTCCTCAGTGCAAACAGTGCTATCTCAGAGGGAACAGTTGGGACGGGAGGCAACAAAAAAAGGTTCCTAAAATTGTTTGTGACTTTGGACTAAATTGCTTATCACTGAAGCAGGACATCAAATCCAACAATCTTTATGGAATTTTCACTTGATATTTTGACAAGCAAGACTTGACCGTACATCCCAAGCCAACCTGCTTTGGAAACCCTAAACTGGGAACATTAATGTATTCCTCCGATTCTCATTGTGTAATTCAGCATGAATATAAATACAATGCAACTGCGGGCAGGGGAGGAATGGATTCACATATTCATTTCTTCAGAACACATTAAAAATTAAGATGCTTTAACAGTGTACAGCAGCTTTGAGGTTTAATTATTCCATTTTAAATATACATTCTGATTTTGGCATTGCATCCACAAATGGCCGGGAAATAAGCAGTTTATTATTATTTATTTATTTATTATTCGGGTTTCTATGCCGCCGACTCCCTGAGGCTCGCGGCGGCTCACAGGAACCGAAGGTACAACTACACACAAGCAATGCGATAAAACATCTAAGACAATTAAACAGTTAAAACAGCAAAATACAAAACCCCAGGTACAGTTCAGAAATTAGATAGCGTGACACCCCAGGACAGCGGCTAAAGCGAACATGGGCAGGACCTACTCACCGAAGGCCTGCTTAAACAAATAAGTTTTGCAGGCGCGTCTGCGGGGAGCAGGTCCTTTATAGCTCCGCGTTCCAGCCGGGAGGGCGTTCCACAGCGTAGGAGCTATAACGGAGAACGCCCTCCGGCGAGTAGATATCAGTTTAGCCCGATTTCGCCGAGGGTATCTCTAACAAATTAGCATCCTCGGGCGTAGTGATCTCGGGGACAGTGTGGGGTGAGTCGGTCCCTCAAGTACGCTGGCCCCAGGCCATGCAAGGCCTTAAAGGTAAGAACCAACACCTTGAAGGAGATCCGGTGCTCGATTGGGAGCCAGTGCAGATCCTGCAAAACAGGTGTGATGTGGCGGCCTGCTGGGGTTCCAGACAGGAGCCGGGCGGCAGTGTTCTGCACCAGCTTGAGCTTTCTGGGTCGCCGACAAAGGAAGGCCAACGTAAAGCGCGTTACAGTAATCCAGCCTTGAGATGACCGTAGCTTGGATCACCGTGGCCAGGTCATTCCGGGAGATATAGGGGGGCCAGCCTCCGAGCCTGTCACAGATGAAAAAAGCAACCTTGCTGACCGCGGAGACCTGGGCCTCCATGGTCAGCTGGGAGTCCAGATGGACCCCAGGCTCTTAACGGAAGGCGATGGGCATAGCGCCACACCGTCCAGGGTCGGAAGCTGGACATCTACACCACCCGAGCGGCCCGACCACAAGATCTCCGTCTTCGCCGGATTCACCCTCAACCTACTGGCACGCAGCCATCCAGTAACGGCCTCGAGGCAGCTGGTCTTGCTAGGGTTTATGGAAACAACCAATTAGGATTTTATTCCCTGCACACTGACATAGACAAAGTTGCATAGGAATAGTTTTTTCCCCATTTGCCAAGCTTGAGAATATAGCAATGTCCAGATGCTTGATACATTGCTAATTCAGGATTTCAAATGTCCCTGATCTTGTAAACTTCTGATAATACATAAAATATATCATTGTTCCTGGCCTTGGCATTTATGTAGCTAAATGAAACTAGATAAAACTGGTAAAATTTTGTGATTCCAGCACTCCCTCCCTGGCGTTGAAAAGGCACCGAGCAGTGTCGTCATCAGAAAAGTTGCTGAGAGAATTTGTCACACTGTGTGTTACTCATGATTTCATGCAGCCTGCTGCAAATAGATGTCCTGAACAATCCATTTAACCGGTTGTTGTAAGTTTTCCTGGGCTGTGTGGCCATGTTCCAGAAGCATTCTCTCCTGACGTCTCTCCAGACCTCACAACTTCTGAGGATGCCTGCCATAGATTTATTTATTTATTTATTATTCGATCTTGTATGCCGCCACTCCCCAAGGGCTCAGAGCGGCTCACAATACAGCAGGGCTGCCCAGGAAGTCGATCATGATCGACCAGTCGATCCCGGGACCGAAGGAGGTCGATCCCAGCTGGATGGGGCACTTCTCAGAGGAGGGCGGAGCCAGGCCGCACCGAGCCCCGCCTCCTCCCCCGGCTTCAGCACTCCCAGCAGCTTCTCCAGGCTTGAGTATGGCAATGCCAAGCCAGTGGTGACATAGCTAGCACAAGGCTGGCTTGGCACTGCCATCTTCAAGCCTGGAGAAGCTGATGGTAGAGCTGAAGCCAGAGGGGGCGGAGCCAGGCCATGCCAAGCCCCGCCCCCACCCCACCCTCGCCCCTCTCCAGCCTTGAGGAGGTAGGTAGATCTTTTTGACTTGGTTTTATTATAAGTAGCTCACATGCTGAAAAAGTGTGGGCACCCCTGCAATACAGTATAGAAACACAGAATGGAAACACCATAAAAACAACTTAACATTAATTAGTACCAGATTAAAATTCAAAGTTCGAATGCCAACCAAAACAAATGAGTCTTACAAGCCCTGCGAAAGGCCGATAGGTCTCGCAAGGCACAAACTTCAGTTGGCAAGGCATTCCAAAGAGTTGGCGCCACAATACAGAAAGCTTTCTGCCTTGTCGATGTTAGGCGAAGGGCTTTAAAGCTAGGCACTTCCAGTAGGTTTAGATCTTCCGAACGGAGTGGTCTCTGGGGTTGGTAGGGGGTGAGACGGTCCTTCAGATACACCGGCCCTAGACCATACAAGGCCTTGAAGATTAGTACCCTCACTTTGAAAGGGATACGGTGCTCGATAGGCAGCCAATGAAGCTGCTGCAGAATAGGAGTAATATGACATCTCACTGGAGCCCCAGTGAGAAGTCGGGCAGTAGCATTCTGGACGAGCTTAAGTTTCCAGGTCATAGATAGAGGTAGGCCAATGTAGAGGGCGTTATAGTAGTCTAATCTTGAGATGACCGTGGCCTGGATCACCGTGGCTAAGTCATCTCTAGACAGATAGGGGCAGGCATGTAGCCAGGGGGGGGGGGGGCTAAGGGGGCTTCAGCCCCCCAAAATTCTCAGGGTGGTCCGCAAAAGGCCTTACTGGTACATTATTTAAACTGTTATGTTTATTCATATCATGATCTGATCACCATGCTCAATATATCCCACATTAATGGGGTTATTGGGATAACAATACAAAAGGTTTGCTAGGGTAGACCCTCTTCCACCCAGTCTCACCCCCCCAAACCAAACTCAGCCCCCCCCCCCGAATCAAAATCCTGGCTACGGCCCTGGATAGGGGGCCAGCCGTCTAGCCTGCCGCAGATGAAAAAAGGCGGTTTTGCTAACAGCAGAGACCTGGGCCTCCATTGTCAGCAATGGGTCCAGAAAGATTCCTAGGCTCTTTACTGAAGATGCCGGGCGTAATGCCTCGCCATCTAGGTTAGGTAGCTGGACCACCCCATTGCCCGGTCACCCTCCGGTCACCCTCAACCTGCTGGCATGCAGCCATCCAGTAACGGCTTCAAGGCACTGATGGAAATTTGTGGGTACGAAGTCTGGACAGCCTTCCATTTTCAGAACAAGCTGGGTGTCATCAGCGTACTGATAGCACTCCAGCTCGAAACTTTGAACCAGCCGAGCAAGTGGTTGCATGTAGATGTTAAATAACAAAGGGGGAGAAAATGGCTCCTTGAGGAACCCCACAAGTTAGAGGGGACCTCTTGGAAACCAGGCCTCCCCTTTCCACTCGCTGTCCCCGGTTGTGAAGAAAGTACAACAGACATTTTAAGGCTGTGCCCTTGACTCTGACAACGGCAAGGCGGTGGGCCAAAAGATTGTAATCGACTATATCAAATGCTGCTGTGAGATCTAATAACAGAAGCAGCGCTGAACCGTCATTGTCAAGCTGGCATCGAAGCTGATCCGAAATGGCGACCAGAACGGTCTCCGTCCCATTCCCCATACGGAAGCCGGACTGGAAGGGATCCAATCTGGCTGTGTCATTTAGAAAGTGCTGCAGCTTCTCCGCTACTAGATGTAGGCGAAACATCCAGAGAGATTGCTTCTAAAACATAGCCATACAGCCCGGAAAACTCACAACAACCCAGTGATTCCGGCCATGAAAGACTTTGACAATAAATCAATTTAACTGCTCACAATTAAAATGGGCTGCTTTGTCCCACATATTGAACAGGACCAGAAGTTACTGTGGAATGACAGGATGTGTTTCGACATATTGGCTAGTCTTTATTCTTCCCAATCATTGGAGGACTTCGTAGTGCTAGATCTTTTCTGTTGGGTGAGCACTGCAGGAGCATCATTTACAATCTGGAGTACTGAACAAGGCGCTGGTCAATTTCTGAGACATTTCTGCAACCTGAATGAAATGAAGTTAAAAACAAAGAACAACCAAATGTTAACTATAAGTGGATGATCTCGGAAAAATATGCATTCATATTTAAGAGGGAAATCTAACATTTCCCTGTGTTTTTATCATGGGCTGTTCAGACAGTGAGTGCTTGTGGATTTCTTCTCATAGACTCATAGTTTTCTGGGTCAGAATTCCCTGAGACAACTATGGATGTGTAACCACTGTGGTTGGGTAAAGGTTTCCCCTTGACATTAAGTTTAGTTGTGTCCAAATCTGGGGGTGGTGCTAATCTCCATTTCTAAGCCGAAGAGCCAGCATTGTCCGTAGACGCCTCCTTGGGTCATGTGGATGGCATGACAACATAGAGCGCTGTTACCTTCCTGCCAAAGTGGTACCTATTGATCATGTTTTTGAACTGCTAGGTTGGCAGAAGCTGGGGTTAACAACGGGAACTCACCCTATCCCATGGATTCAAACTGCCGACTTTCCAGTCAGCATGTTCTGCAGCTTAGTGGTTTAACCCGCTGCACCACTGAGGCCTCGTGATTGGGTAGCTATGTAGTATCCCCCAGTTCAGCCTTCCAAGTCACACTTATTGGGAAACAGCAACTGCCATCGATGGGGGTCTGTTTTCCTGTTCTTTGGGAAACACCTAATATCCCTGCCTTTTTCAATTAGTGATACTGTCTAAAATAATTTGAAAAACTCAACCAATTTAGCATGTTTATAAGCAAACTTGAAAATAATGAATTACAGCTCACTATCTCCTGTAATGACTTACTTGAAAACCACATTTCTAAGATACTCAGAATAAAAATATTTTGACATTACTGTATAATCTCCTTAGCAGCTTATCCTTATCACTTTAGACAGAACATAAATATCTTGTGGTAAGGACTATAGTACAGAAATTAAAGGGAAGTAGGGGCGTTTACCAGCCAGGGCCATTGACAAGGAAAATTCATCTTTTAAAATCTTCAAAACTTGTAGCAGTCCTTCTTCACCCTGATCAAATAAAGAAAAAGATTGTCACTTAGAAAGTCGTATTAGGGCCCTTCCACACTGCATTATCTTTCTATTTCTCACATTTCTTTCTCAGCAATCAGAGGTTTGGTAGACTATGTAAATTCTCCACCACTCTTTGGGCATGCATTTGGCATTTCAATTCCAAGAATCCCCTCTTGTGGGTTTTTTTTAAAAATGCTATGGTAAAAAATTAAAAATTATCCCAAAAATCAATGGATTAGTGAAATGATCTGAAACTTGGCGGACTAGCAATCATCAATGTGTCCTACGAATGAGGCAAGTTTCCTGCTATAGCCTAAAAACAATGGAGAAACAAGCCCCTAGTTTCCCCGTTGGCACCAATAGAAAAAGGCACCCCCCTCCGGATTTTGGGAATTTCCTGGTAAACAGGACAGGAGGCAGCCAAAGACAGGACCGCAAATGGCACTTTTTTTGCCCAAGTAAAGTCAACGCCAAAAACGGGGAAGGTTGCTGTACAACTAAAGCAACTACAACAGGGAAAACAATGTAAAGATCTCTCTCTCTCTCTCTTAAGTGCCCAAGTGGGTTCCTACCGGAGACAACCTTCATACAAAAGTCCACGATCAACATATGACACGTAGTCCAATCAAATATTCATAACAGTCTATCAGTCCATATCCAACATAATAGTAGTCCTTATTTAATACCAAGTCCCGAATGGTTGTAGAGGTTTTATATAGTCCCTGGTAGGAAATGAAGTATAATTCAACTGAAGAATAAAAGTCTGCTTGTATCGTTATGGTGTATTGAAGGTATCCGACCACCATATATTATTGTAAATATCCGTAAATGGGATTGGCTCCGGGTGGTACAGGAGTCCCTCACTCGGATTTAGCCTCTATGGATAAGACCATCTTCGCCGCTTATTATGTATGTATGTATGTGTATTGACCACAGTTCTGGCTAAATTTGGATGTAAACGGGCCTTGAAAAAGACCTAGTGCAGGTTGAAACGAGTGAGGGACTCCTGTACCACCGCGTCCTTGTCGGCCAGTTTGATCCACGAATTTCAATACACCTGGAGCCAATCCCATTTACGGATATTTACAATAATATATGGTGGTCGGATACCTTCAATACACCATAACGATACAAGCAGACTTTTATTTTTCAGTTGAATTATACTTCATTTCCTACCAGGGACTATATCAAACCTCTACAACCATTCGGGACTTGGTATTAAATGACTACTATTATGTTGGATATGGACTGATAGACTTTGTTATGAACATTTGGTTGGACTACGGGTCATATGTTGATCATGGACTTTTGTACGAAGGTCGTCTTTGGTAGGAACCCACTTGGGCACTTGATAAATATATATGCACACTTCACTTCCCTGCATGCCGCTTGGCGAAGTGATCCAAGACAAAGAGAGGTGAGATGACCACCTCCATTATTCGCCATTAAGAAGACTGCCGCTGCGTCGGCCACTGGCCGTGTGATGATGTCCTAATTCTTGTAAGTAGCAATGCTGTCTCACAGATTTTAGAAGAAAGAGGACAGAAGGGAAGGCAAATTTATTTATTTATTTATTTATTTATTTACATCATTTATATTTCGTCCTTCTCACCCCGCAGGGGACTCAGGGCGGATCACAATAAACATATACAGGCAAACATTCAGTGCCATTGACATACAACATATATAGACAGACATAGAGACAATTTAACATTCCAGAAATCAGTTAAATTTAGCCTCCCCATAAAGTGGTACCTAAATTTCCTACTTGACAGATGCAACTGTCTTTAGGGTTGCAAAAATCGACAATGAGCTACACCAGTGTTTCCCAACCAGTGTGCCGTGGCACACTAGTGTGCCCTGAGCAATCATCAGGTGTGCCGTGGGAAATTGGCACTCTCCCCCTTCCTAGCAGCCCCCTCACAGGTTTCCAAGAAACAAATTGAGCCTCTCCGCTTGGAATTTTTTTTAAAAAAACTATTTTACTGGATTTTTTGAGTGTTGCCCCCCCCCCCAAGGAACTGTTTATAACAGCTTCATGACATCCATAGTTAACTGGAAGCAAGTTTCACTCAAGGTGAAATTTCACAAGGGTCTGGAGAACAAGCTCTATGAGGAGCGGCTTGAGGAGCTGGGCATGTTTAGCCTGAAGAAGAGGAGGCTGAGAGAAGACATGATAGCCATGTATAAATATGCGAGAGGAAGTCATATATATGTTGTGTTCATCGAAACAGGCCCAGGTTTCACACTGAGTGTATAAATACATTTAAAAACATATTAACTATATGTATTACTGTGTTAGAGTGTCATTTTGTGTCGTTTTGGTTGGTGGTGTGCCCCAGGATTTTGTAAACGTAAAAAATGTGCCGTGGCTCAAAAAAGGTTGAAAAACAATGAGCTACAGAATTGGTCGAGAGCTCACCCCGACCCAGGCAGGCCTCAAACTCATGACCTTCTGGTCAGTGGAGATCTTATGCAGCTGACACCCAGCCAGCTGCGCCACGTTCCTGGTGCAAAGGATGAACCCCTTCTTGAAACAGAGGAAGGGAACACAATGCAAGCAGAAGGTTATTTGCTTCTTCATTAGGAGGCATCCAGGTGACCATATCAACCCCATGTTCTCTTGCATGGCATCTCTCTGAGAGAGAAAATATTTACATTGCATCCTGTATTTATGGATCTCAGGAAGCATACCACAACATTTTTATAAAGACTCAACTTTAGACTGAACTCTGGCCAGTGGCATATTGAGGGAGAATTGCAAAAAGGCCCTAGGCAAATCCAAAAAAGAAACCGAAAAAAGAAAGCGGAGAAGCATGAATAGATGACAGATTAAACTCTTCAAGCAGATTCCAGTCAGTCAGGGACGGTCCTACCGGTAGGGAAAGGACATGGCCGCATGGGGCGCCATCTGGGTAAAGGGTGCATTCCCCCGCCCGCCAGGCGTCCTTTGCCTACCGAGCCTCCTCCTCGGCGGTCTCGAAGGCTCCTCTTCGCACTTCCTGGTTCCCGCTGCCGGCTCCTCCCACGGGGCATTGCAGAGGGCAGGGGAGCGCTCTCCCTTGCCCTCTGCAATGCCCCGTGGGAGGAGCCAGCAGCGGGAGCCCGGGAGAGCGAGAGGAGGGGCCTCGAAGGCTCCTCTTCGCGCTTCCTGGTTCCCGCTGCCGGCTCCTCCCATGGGGCATTGCAGAGGAACTATGGAAGATACAGTGCAGCCAAACTGACATGGCTCAATGCTACGGAATCCCAGGAGTTGTAGTTTGTACTCTATGTCAAAGAAGGCTAATGACTTTGTCGAACTATAAGAATTTGAATACTAATATTGTGCTATGCTAATAATTATAATAGATTGTATAGCCACATAATATTGATCATAATATTGTCATACAATATAATAAAAATACAATATAACAATAGAATAATGATATATTTTATATTACATGTAATATTACAAACACTATTGCAGTATAGTGGTATTGTACAAAATAGTAATATATAATATTTTATTTTACTTTATTTTGGGTTATTTGAGTTTTATAGGAGTAATGAAAATATTTAGTAGAGGATAATTTTATTTAAATAAATAATTTGATTTATTATTTTATAATAATAATATAATGTTATATTATATTATAATGTCAATATATTGTAATATAATTATATTGTAATGTAGTATAATATAATAATGATGTAATATAGTATGAGTATGGTATAATATATTGTATATACATTGATACAATATAATACTACTAATGGTATTGTGATATTATAATGGTATATTTGTTTTACATGGGGGGGCGCCAAAATAATGTTTTTTGGGGGGGTGCGCCAAAATAATGTTCGCTTACCATTTAAAATTACCTTAGACCGCCCCTGCAGTCAGTAGGTTGAGATGTAACAGAAATTAAGGAAGCTATCTTTGAACATTTACTTACTGTATATACCTGCGTATAGGTCAACCTCATGTATAAGTCAAGAGCAGGCTTAGGGGGCCAAATTATGGATTTTGCTTTGACCCATGTTTAAGTTGAGGATCATTCCATATGTTACTCATTTGCAATTCTGACCTTCCTCATAGTCACTCAGGCACCTTGCCACTATATTCACCTTATAAGCCAGACCCCAAATGGCAGGCCTGCCAATGAAGACACATTTTGCACCAATTGCTAATGCTTTCAGTACATCGCTTCCTGTTCGTATCCCACCGTCCAGGTAAACTTCGACTTTTCCTTGCACTGCTGCTATAACTTCAACGAGAGCATCAATCTACAAGGAAACAAGGGGTTCAAAATTCTTAACAATGTAGTGACACAAATGTGGGTGAAAACAAAGGCACCATGTGATGTTGTGTTCCAAGTGTATTTCAGGACCATGGAGTTGGAGGGGACCCCAAGGATCACCTGGCTGAAACCTCTGCTAAACACAAATACACAACTATAGTTCTCAGGAGAAATACCCATCAGACCTGTTTAAAGTTGTTGTTTTTGTATGTTTATGTGTTTTTACTTTATTGTATTTTTATATTGTGTTTTACTTTATTTTATGCTCTGTTTTTAGGCACCTTGGTGCCGTGTTGTAAGCCACCCTGAGTCCCTTTGGGGAAATGGTGGTGGGATACAAGAATAAAGTTGTTATTATTATTATCAGAAAAAATTCCATTATTTCTCGCTCCATGATCAGGAATCAATGGGGAGAACCCATGGGTTTGATCCATAAACCAGCAATACATCCATATAACAGTAGCCACCTGCTTTCCATTCTGCATCAGATGGAGAAAGCTCCCAAAGATTGTCTGGGGCATCTTCTATGCTGCCATAAAATTCAGATCCTCAAATCTGATAATCCAGATTATCTTCTTTGAAGTGGATTATATAAGTCTACACTGCCATATAATCTAGTTCAAAACAGATAATCTGGATTTTATATAGCAGTGTAGAAGGGGCCTGGGTGTGTATGGTGCAGGCGTTATATCACTATCACGCACTGGTTAGTAATCTCCATACTCTCTTATCACTGCTATATTCTGAGATCTAGCGCTGCAAGGAACAATAGACCCCTCCCCAAATACTTCAATGGTTGCAACATACTAGAGAATGAATCCACTTTGAATCCGGTTTCTGCCTCCTGCAGAACGCTGGGGTTTGTAGTTTAGTGAGACTGTTAAAGGCGCCTCCCTAAACTACAAACTCCAGAATTCTGCAGGGGGAAGCAATGGATTTAAAGCGGATTCATTCTCTAGTGTGATGAAGACACAAGTGGAGTTGAGGAATATTGGGGAAAGCGGTTACTAAAAGCAAATTGTTTTAAGTAGACTAAATTACTCATCTAGTCTATCCCCTGCCAATGAAAATAATCTTGCTGGCCAACATTATACAAACTGTAGATGTCCCCTGCCTCTAAATTAATTAGAAAGATGGACGGGTGCGTAATGGTCGGAGAGATAGCACAGTGGTAGCAACAGCTGTGCTGGAAATCCGACGATCTGAAGATTGCTGGTTCGAATCCCGGGCTGGTTTGGACACCCAGCTGTGAGTCCTGTCCATTGTTTACCCAACAGTTCGAAAACAGCTCAGCTGTGATTAGATAAAACTGGGAACCGCCAAGCGGGGAAGGATTTTTTCAAAGAAGGACTTACAAAGCCTAAATAAGTAAGATCGGCTGTCCGAAGGTGGAATGAGGAAAAAACAGAGGCTCTCCGTCATGAGGATGAAGCAACAGCACCACCTTGTGACGTAATGACGCAATCACACCCTGTGACGCACCTGTGATGCAGCCCGAAGAAAAATACTTCTAAAATTGTACTGCTATATGTTGTATGTTGTATGTAATTGTATGTGGAACCGGCAGGGACTGTCTGCCGTATGTGTGATGTAATCCGCTCTGAGTCCCCTTCGGGGTGAGAAGAGCGGAATATAAATAAAGTTTATTATTATTATTATTATTATTATTTAGCAAGCATTCCACTCGGAAGTCCCTGAACAGGCTCAGAAGTGGAGTAAGCAGATCAAAAGACAAATGGCACTATCTAAAACAGTGTTTCTCAACCTGGGGGGGTCACGAGGGGGTGTCAGAGGGGTCGCCAAAGACCATCAGAAAAAGTATTTCCTGTTGGTCACGGGAAGTGTGTGTG
Source organism: Anolis apletophallus (assembly GCA_030556195.1). Lineage (NCBI taxonomy): Eukaryota > Metazoa > Chordata > Lepidosauria > Squamata > Anolidae > Anolis > Anolis apletophallus. The sequence continues at coordinate 129,140,533 of JARBWK010000006.1, read as the reverse complement.
CCAAGATTGGTTCAATTCCATTGTAGGTGGAGTCCAGAATGCTTTTTGATTGTAGGTGAACTATAAATCCCAGCAAATTTAGCTCTCAAATGTCAAGGTCTATTTTCTCCAAACTCCACCAGTGTTCACATTTGTGCATATTGAGTATCCCTGCCAAGTTTGGTGCAGACCCATCATTGTTTGCGTCCACAGTGTTCTCCGGATATGGGTGAACTACAACTCCAAAACTCAAGGTCAATGCCCACCAAACCCTTCCAGTATCTTCTGTTGGTCATGGGAGTTCTGTGAGTTTGGCTCAGTTCCATCATTGGAGGAGTTCAGAATGCTCTCTGATTGTAGGTGAACTATAAATCCCAGCAACTACAACTCCCAAATGACAAAATCAATCCCCCCCCCCCAAACCCCACCAGTATTCAAATTTGGGTGTATTGGGTATTTGTGCCAAATTTGGTTCAGTGAATGAAAATACATCCTGCATATCAGATAGTTACATTACGATTCATAACAGTAGCAAAATTACAGTTATGAAGTAGCAACGAAAATGGTTTTAAGGTTGGGGGTCACCACAACATGAGGAACTGTAGTAAGGGGTCGCGACATTAGGAAGGTTGAGAAACACTGATCTAAAAGAATCCTCCATCTTGTGCGACTGGGGAGCAGAACAGACAACTCTGCATCCGTATGCTTGTCCACAATCTCCTGCCTCATGTACAGAGGAAAAATTGTTGGAGGCTACAGACAATGTGGTCGCTGTTGCCTGTTTTTGGTCAAAAGATATTTAGTCGCTTGTGCTCCTTCTATTTTTATCAGTTTGATACTAATGTATGGAATGCATTTGATACAAAAATTTTAAAAATAGCATTCCAAACCATTCCTTTATTTATATTCTACCTTTTCCGCCAAAATCTGGAATTCAAGATGGATTACAAAAATGAGTGAGCATATTCTTGCCCAAGGTTCACAACTGAGCAGGGATTTGACCCCAGAGTGTCCATAGCCCAGTGTTCAAACCACTACACTAATTCTTTTCAATGGAATATATATATGGAAATAATAAATTAATAAATTACTGTCTCCTTAAGGCAGGAAATCGCAGCTCAAAAAGCAGGAAGATGCCTTCCATTAAATTCATGTTGTTTTACATTCCAATTTGGCGACAAGAATCATGTTTTCCACTGTCCTATGGCAGAGATACGTTTTACTTCCTTATCAACATCTGCTTTTACTTTCCCTCCCTTTTGATTCTATTTTTACAGCCATCCATATTTTATGCACATGTGCGTACACACCAACGCCCACTGTAAACAATGGAGATTTCTCCAGATGTTGGCCTTATAAATAACACTATGTAACAAATTTTGAGGAGCCCTCGGTGGTACAGTGGGTTAAACTGCTGAGCTGCTGAGCTTGTTGGCCAAAAGGTCACAGGTTCAAATCCGGGGAGCGGCGTGAGCTTCCGCTGTCAGCCCCAGCTTCTGCCAACCTAGCAGTTCAAAAACATGCAAACAGGGGCAGTCCTACCTATTCTGGGGGGGCAAGCGAAAAATCCCCCCAGTGGCTCCCGAGCGCGAGTCACGCTCTGGAGCCCACTGCGCATGCGTGAATCTCCCTGCATGCTCACTGGCTCCAGAGCTCACCTCCCGCTTTGGAGCCCAGTGCGCATGCCCGAATCTGTGCGCATGTGTGAAACTGCACACATGCACACTGGCTCCAAATAGGGAGGCGCGCTCTGGAGCCAGTACGCATGCGTGGAGATTTTTGCACATGCGCAGCAGCTCCTACAGGTGTTGTAGCACCTGTAGATGCTTCTGCGCATGCGCAAAAATCTCCGTGCATGCGGCGGTGCGGGCGGCGGGGCCGGCTGCAGAGGCCGGGTGGCGCGGGCGCCGGGGCCGGCTGCGGAGGCGTGGCGGGCGGCAGGGCGAGGCCGGCGTGGCGGCGCCCCTCCCAGGTAGCGACGCCCCTCCCAGGTGGCAACGCCCTACACGGCTGCGTAGTTGGCGTAACGCATAGACCGGACCTGCATGCAAATGTGGGTAGATCAATAGGTACCGCTCCGGTGGGAAGGTAACGACACTCCATGCATTCATGCCGACCACATGACCTTGGAGGTATCTATGGACAACGCCGGCTCTTCATCTTGGAAATGGAGATGAGCACCAACCCGCAGAGTCAGACACGACAGGACTTAATGTCAGGGGAAAACCTTTACCTTAACAATTTTTTTAAAACTTTCTTTTCCTGGTTTGAAAGTGTAATTTCCTGTTTAATTGTGTGGTACTTACTTTGAAAGTGGCTGTTATATTCCAGAAACTTCATTTTTGTGGCTGCCACAAACTAGATTGAAATGGTTGTGGCTTTATGAGATATTCATTGAAAAACTTTAGGGTGTAGGGTGTCCCACAAAAACATAAATTTTTGCAGTTGAATAAACCTTTCCCATGGTTTTACAATAGAACCAATTAGGAAATGACATTTATAACCTGGGAACAAAAAAAATCTATTAAGTAGTGTAATCTCGCCACTTACAGTTGCAGGTACCCCATCCAACTGTCTTCCTCCATGGTTGGATACAATAATCCCTTGAACTCCATGTCTCACTGCCAGTTCTGCATCTTCCTTTGTCAGAATCCCTTTGATGATGAGTGGCAGGCGTGTCAGGCTCTTTAACCAGGCGATATCCTTCCAGTTGACAGAGGGGTCTATGGAGTCCCGGGGCATCCCATATTCTGAGTAATCATTTCCCTGAAATACGGAAAAGCACTTCATTGCTGCTCAGACCCCTATTAGCATCGTTTTTCAACATGTTCCTATCTTAACATACTTTGAAATACATATTCCCTATAAGGAACGTTTCTCTCTTACTGCTTGATTTTATTTTACCTACCTCTTATACTGCTGTTGGAGCTTTTATTTGAAATGACCTGACGGTTACTCAATAAACGTGACTGACTGACCTACCTTTTTAGCATATTAGGTATAGATTGGAACTATATTTTCAAATGGCCCATTCCTTCAGAAATTCTTAAACAATAAGGTTTAAAAGATCAAGGCAGGGTAAAAGGGGCCTACACTGAGTCTACCCTGCCATATAATCCAGTTCAAAGCAGATAATCTGGATTATATATCGCAGTGTAGAAGGGGCCTACACTGAGTCTACACTGTCATATAATCCAGTTCAAAGCAGATAATCTGGATTATATATCGCAGTGTAGAAGGGGCCTACACTGAGTCTACACTGCCATATAATCAAATTCAAAGCATATAATCTGGATTATATATCACAGTGTAGAAGGGGCCTACACTGAGTCTACACTGCCATATAATCCAGTTCAAAGCAGATTGTCTGGATTATATATGGCAGTGTAAAATGGGCCTACACTGAGTCTACACTGCCATATAATCTAGTTCAAAGCAGATAGTCTGGATTATATATCACAGTGTAGAAGGGGCCTACACTGAGTTTACACTGCCATATAATCCAGTTCAAAGCAGATAATCTGGATTATTTATCACAGTGTAGAAGAGGCCTACACTGAGTCTACACTGTCATATAATCCAGTTCAAAGCAGATAGTCTGGATTAAATATCGCAGTGTAAAAGGGGCCTACACTGAGTCTACACTGCCATATAATCAAATTCAAAGCATATAATCTGGAGTATATATCACAGTGTAGAAGGGGCCTACACTGAGTCTACACTGTCATATAATCCAGTTCAAACAGATAGTCTGGATTATATATCACAGTGTAGAAGGGGCCTACACTGAGTCTACACTGCTATATAATGCAGTTCTAAGCAGATAATCTGGATTATATATTGCAGTGAAAAAGAGGCCCACACTGAGTCTACACTGCCATATAATCCAGTTCAAATCAGATAATCTGGATTATATATCGCAGTGTAGAAGGGGCCTATACTGAGTCTACATTGCTTTATAATCCAGTTCAAAGCAGATAATCTGGATTATATATCGCCGAGTAAAAGGGGCCTCAATGGCTCTGGTTAAGGTTTAGTTTTGGAAACTGAATTTAACAAACTTTGCTTTGCTACCTGAACAAACCAATCCATATCTTTGCTTTTCTTGTCTCTGTTTGCTCTCTAGTGGACACTTTATGGGAGTGCAGTAACACTCTGTAAAAATTGCATCTGGCTGTTTGGGATTGCAATGCTAAGCCCTTACTGAGCTTTTAACATAATCAAAAATTTCCTGATCTTGGATTTTCTTCATTTTGTGTCATCCAAAGATGTGTTAATTGCAAGGATCCAGGAAAGGATAGCCTTAAGAAGAGCTGGGAGCCTAGTGGAGCCCCACAGAATATTCATCCATCATAAGGGCTAGCAGAATTTTGTATCATTGCATAAGGAAGGAAAATTCTATCACACTTGTTGCATATTCCATCACACTTGTAGTTTTGAGGATAGCTTTACATATATTTTGTGATTTAGATATTGGATGAGCGTGGGCAGGCATGGACAAACTTCAGCCCTCCGGAGTGTTTTGGAATTCAACTCCCAGAAATCCCAGCCAGCTTTACAAGCGGTTAGGAATTGTGGGAGTTTAAGTCCAAGATACCCGAAAGGCCAAAGTTTGCCCATGTCTGACTACAGGAATAGAGCACCATATCCACATCCATCTTCCACAGAGAGTGATATTGCTGGATGTAGGTTAAACTACAACTCCCAAACGTCAATCATTGGCACAAATGTGCTTTTCCAAGGCATCTGGTCATTTTAACCATTTAAAGCAGTGGTTTTCAACCTGTGGGTCCCCGGGTGTTTTGACCTACAACTCTCAGAAGTCCAAGCCAATTTACCAGCTGTTAGGATTTCTGGAAGTTGAAGGCCAAAACATCTGGGCACCCACAGGTTGAGAACCACTGATCTAAAGGCAACAAAGAATCCTAAAGGATTACTATGGTTTACATCAGGAGGAGGAAGGGCCAGGCGGCGGCGAAGAAAAAGAAGAAGGGGCCGTGGCGCCGCCTCCTTCGGCCGTTTCCCCAGCCAGCCTCCAATCCGCCATGACTCCCACCATGATTCTCGCCCCTCGCTCGCTGAAGCCACGCAGAGGAGCCCTGCCCACTGAAGCCCGTCCACTGCTCATGCTCCTCCTCCGCGCGGCTTCAGCTCTCCCAGAGCTTCTCCAGCCTTGAGGGGACCGCTGGCTTGGCACTGCCCCCTCAAGGCTCCTCCCCCTCCCCCAGCTTCAGCACTCCAAGCAGGCCACCATCCCTCAGCCATTCTTTACTGTGTTAGAGTGCCATTTTGTGTTATTTTGGTTGGTGGTGTGCCCCCGGATTTTTTTAATGTTAAAAGTGTGCCGCAGCTCAAAAAAAGGTTGGGAAACACTGATTTACATGGTTCTTAGGAAAAAGTCTTAGCAAGTATTTTTCAAACAGCAAGTATTTGAAAACAACAATACATATATATTGTGTCCCTTAGCCTTTTTAAAAATCATAAACATTTGGCTGGAATACTGGTAGAAGTTTACAGACCTCAAAGGCACCTTCAAAGTTCTTTAGTGTCATAGAAGATAAGAACTGCAAACTGTTTCGGATGTCATCCCGCCTCTTGCCAGTGAACGGCAGATCAGCTGTGACCACCAGGGCCTGGAACCCCGAGGCTTCCATCCGCCGCACGAGCTGCTCAGAGAGGTCTCTCCTCCGGTGGATGTAGAGCTGGAACCAGCGGACACCAGCAGGCGTGGCTGCAGCAATTTCTTCCACAGAGCATGTGGAATAAGTGCTGGCAATGTAGCATGTATTCATGGCTGCACCTGCTTTAAAGGCAGTGGAAGAGGATGGAAATGAGCTCAGTTGTGTCATTGCCAGCTTGGATAGTGAGGGTGAGGAGTTGTTAGAAGGAAGCACATATGAGCAAGCTACAGGGGGGTTAAGCCGACCCACACCTCAAACTGCATTAATTCTACAGTACAAATGCACCCAATGCTACCAAGTTTCCATTAAAATTAAAGTTGTTCGTTTTATCACAAAGAGCTAATAATAATAATAATAATACTTTATTTATACCCCGCCACCATCTCTCCAGAGGGACTCGGGGCGGCCAAGCCCGTCAAATACAAATACAACAATGCATCAACAAAACAATCAAGCAAAAACAATATAAGTAATATAACTAAACATTTATTTATTTATTTATTTAGGGATTTATTAATTGCCCATCCCAGATGGCTCTGGGCGATTTACAGTAAAAACACACATCTACATATCTGAAACATCTAGAAACATCTAAAAATATCTAACATCTAAAAACATCCCTGTAAGTTGCTCCAGTTAATAATCTGGCTACCGCCCGTTGGACCAATTGAAACTTCCGAGCCATCTTCAAGGGCAGCCTTACGTAGAGTGCATTGCAGTAATCCAATCTGGAGGTGACTAAGGTGTGAACCACCATAGCCAGATCCGACTTCACGAGGTAAGGTCGCAGCTGGTGCACGAGTTTTAGTTGTGCGAAGGACCTCCCAGCCACCGCCGACGCCTGGGCTTCAAGCATTAGCGACGGGCCTAAGAGGACACCCAAGCTGCGGACCTGTGCCTTCAGGGGGAGTGCAACCCCGTCGAGCACAGGTTGCCACCCTATACCCCAATCCGGCTTACGAGCAACCTGGAGGACCTCTGTCTTGTCGGAATTGATCTTCTGGCCTACCTCTTGCTGTGCTCTGCTCCCCATCGGGGCAAAACAACTTATGGAAGCCAGTGGGGGCAATCCCTACTGGGAAGCTGATCTCAGTGCCAAGAACAGTGGTCTTTGTGTCCACAGCTGATACATCTCGCAGCAAACGTGGCCGTAAATAGATTCTGTAGAAAGACATACAAATGGCTGCTAATGAAAAGGCCCAAAGGAGAAATGAGGAAACTTGTCTATCTATTCCTATACAGATTCCCTCTGTATGGGACTATCTTATACCTATTTATTTAAGTTTAATTAATTGAAGGGATAAGGGACCTCATCACATTTGTCACTAGAGTTGTCATGGATTGTGCAAATCTGGTAGTGTCCAGAGTGGGGTGTGGGAACCTATTGCCCTGCATTGCCCGACTTACCTTTAACCCCATCCCATGGGAGAAGCATCTGCTGCCCAGCTTACCCCATTGTTGCTAATGCAACATGGGAAGCTTCCCTTGTTTCCGCAGTGGCATACCCTGGTTCTCTTCAGTTTTGCCATAGAGCCCCGCCAGAAGTACAGGCCCGGATTACCCATAAGGCCAACCTAGGCCATGGCCTAGGGGCGCAAGCCGAGGGGGGCGCAGATCACAGACCAAAAAAATAAAATAAAATGTTGAAACAAATAAAAACGCCATGGCCGGCCCCTGGGGTCTCTCCCAACTCTCGGAACTTGTGAATGCCAAGGGGGAGTTGGGTGTGTTGGTTGTGGGGAGGGTGCCTGGCTCTGTCCCTGGGTCCAATCCTGAGGACCTGGCCCTCTTCTTCCTCCCTCCCTCCCTTCCGGACATGGCCTACTTTGTGGAGGGAGGGAGCGAATGGCGTGCGGGCAGACACCCTGGCCTGGCTGGCCCCCTCCCGCCCTACATCTTTCCTGGGGAGGCTGTCCCCGGGGCCCTTGGCTGCTCGCTTGGCTGGGAAGGAGAAGGAGGCCAGCCAGCCGGGTGGCTCTGCTTCTTGGGAGGGAGGGATGGAGGAAGGAAGGAAGAAAGAGAGGAAAAGCTTCCTGACTGTGTGTGTGTGTGTGAAAGAGAGAGCTATTGTTCACCAGGGGAACTCTCTGCTTTTGTGCAAATAATGACCTTTACGAGTGTGTGTGTTCACAGCCAGCCCCCTCTTCCCCCCAGCGGAGAACATGGCCTGCCCCTTGCCCTGCCAGGTGGGACTCTTCTGCCTTCCTGGCACACCGGCCAGGCACAGATGGACGGACACAGGGACAGAGGACACCGGGTCACCCGCCCGCTCACTTTGCCTCGGCTCTCCTGTCCCGGCCCGGCCCGGCCCCTGGCTCTCAGCTGCCCGGGACACTCCTCCTTCCGCCTGGCCATGGGAAGCGCCTGCCAGAGCCTCCTGGTGGCCTTGGCCTTCTTGCTCTGCTGGCCAGTGGGTAAGGAGGGGCCCCGGCCCTTTTCCGGGGGGGAGGGGGGCATCTGGTAGAGGTTGGCTTAAAGGGGGCGTAATTCCAAAGTGTGGCCTAGGGCGCAAAAAGGTGTTAATCCGGGCCTGCAGAAGTAACTGTCCATCATAGAATGGGAGCCCGTGGGGTCCATGGCAAAACCGAAGAGGAACCAGCGTATGCTGCCGAATAATGCCCTGTCTGATGAGGTCGAACGATGGAAACTCTGAATAATTCATGCTGCCCATGTAATCATTTTCCATCCTTTCTGGAATGATGGTTTCAGGTACTCCCTGGAGAAGCTGCATTTCCCAGACACAATGAGGGGAAAGGGGGTTAGGAGACCGAGGGCGCTTCCAGACAGGGCTTAAACTCATGTCGAAGAGGGTTTAAAAAACCAGCTTTGACATGAGTTTAAGTTCCTACTGTCCTCCGAAAACCCAATCTTTCCGGGAGGGGGTGTGTGTGCCTACATGCCATCCCAATAACAATTGGAATGGCATACAGTCAACTTGAAGCCCCCAAAATAACCCCTTAAAAGAAGAAAAACTTACCTAGCCACCATTATGTTCATCTTTGTGCCCTTCTGGCATGAGGAAATGACACACCAGAAGGTGGGGTCCCCGTCTCCCCAAGGTCTCTTGGCACATCATTTCCTCATGCCAGGAATGCATGAGGAGTAACATAATGGTGGCCAGATATGTTTTGGGGGTTTGGGGAGAGGGATGGCTACCCTCTCATTTTTTGGGGGCTGTGTGGATTGGGCAGCCCAGGGATCGTGTGACACGGTTCCCGGGCCCAACCCACACAGAGCCCACACCTGGTAAGGGCCAGATATTACCATAAGACCCAGATCTTACCAAATGATTAATTAATTCAGAACAAAGCAGGGGAACCTGAATTAATTTGGTTTTACCCGAGGCGTTGTTTGGACTGACTATGTTGGGTGGATCATGGTTACCATGTATTTGATAAAGAAAGGAAAGAAGGGAAATGCTTTATTAAAAGGCCTTCTGCTCAAAATACGTGTAATATGTGCATAGCCATGAACATAAAAAAAAGGTTTGTTCTTTTCAAATATCAGTCCACCTTCTATAATTTTAAAATGCCACTTTTGTTGATTGAGCACATTTATTTATCACACCAGTATATTATGGAAGGGAAGATGAAGAATCTTCTCTCTCTAGAACAGGGGCGCCCATTAGGTCGATCACGATCGACCAGTCAATCATGAAGGCCAAGCTGGTCAATCGCATAGCCTGGAGGAGGGAGGAAGCAGGGAGGAGAAGCAGGGAGGCTGTCAGAGAGGAAGGCAGCCAGGAAGCGCTGTAGGGCGTCCTCGCCCAGGCAAGGCTTCATGGGAGAACGGGCCTCGCAGCGTGCAGCCTCCCTTCCTCGCCGTGCAGCAGGCTCAATCTCCCACCTCCCCCCTTGCCGTCGCCGTGGTGAGCGGGCCAGAGGAGTGTTCTGCAGCCGGAGGCTCTGCGTCCACCTGCATAAAGGGCAAAGGGACTGGACCCAGCAAGCGGCCCCATGGCAGCGGCCAGGCCATCCAGGGGCTTTCTCCGCTCGCCTCCCGTCCCCTCCGTGCTCGGAGGGGGCGAAAGGCGAGGGGGGAAGGCTGCCTGCATGGCGCGGTTTGTAGAGTGTAGGTTGGCCCAATCCCCTCACCTGAAAGCAATGGAAGCAGGCAAGGGGAGAAGTAGGAGGACAAAGGGAGGAGGGGGTGCCCAGCAACAAGGCTTTTTCCAGTCCAGGATTCCCTGGGCTTCCAATGGCCGGGGCGGCAGAGAAGGGGGGGGGCGATTCAACTGAATTCCCCCGTTGCATTGGAAGCCCAAGGAATCCTGGACTGGAAAAGCCTTGTTGCTGGGAATGAGGCTTTTTCCAGTCCAGGATTCCCTGGGCTTCCAATGCAACGGAGAGGGAGGTGGGATTCATCTCCTCCGTTGCATGGATTCTTTGAGGGGAATTAAGCGCTATATCTTGGATGGTATATCTGAATTTGCCTACTTAAACATGGCTGACACAGAAATCCCCAGCATTTACTGAGTAAGCATGCTTGAAGATGAGATGTTGACACTGAGAAGAGTTGTTTTGTTGCTAATATTGATAGTAATGCATTTAATGTGTAGAAAACCATATATGTTGATTTTAGTATAATCCAGATTATCCAGCTATATAATCAGGATTATATTCCACTATAAGTATATAATTGTCAAAATAGAGTATTCTATTTATGCTAATATTGATAGTAATGCATTTAACATGTAGAAAACCATATATATGTTGATTTTTAGTATAATCCAGATGATCCAGCTATAAAATCAGGATTGTATTCCACTATAAGTATATAATTGTCAAAATACAGTACTCTACTTATGCTGATATTGATAGTAATGCATTAAATATGTAGTGTCCCTTATTTTTGCGAAAAATCATGTAAATGTCCCTTATTTCTTCTATCAAAATATGGGTAGGTAGATCTTTTTGACTTGGTTGTTTTATAAGTAGCTCGCTTGCTGAAAAAGTGTGGGCACCCCTGCTCTAGAACATGAATTCTAATAATTTCTAACATGAATTCTAATAATTGGCAATGATTTTTTTTTGTCTTCCATCCTACCTCTTATATGCCATAAGGTTGTTATCCCGGCTCCAACATTCATCTGCCCCACCAGCCACAAAATCCCAAACGGCCTTGGAAAGATGCTTTTTAGCATAAGCTTCAAAGTCTGACAAACACACCAGAGCCATTTCCAAGCAAAGGAGCGTCTGGGAAGAAGGGAATATAATCAGTATATAAACTGGAAATAAAAATATTGAAGCAGTCTGATAGTGAAATGCATTCACAACCAAGAATGAGGGTTTTATAGGAAACTAGATAGCACAGTCCTTGATGCTAAAAAGAATAACCTCCAAAAACATTTGGAGTTACGTTTTTTATGGAACTTCTCGGCATTACTTCGCGAACGAAGATTCTTAGGAAGGACTCATCCCACGCTTTTTACAAGCGCGTTGATGACTAAAGGCCAATCTGAGATAGGCAAGTTCGGTTGCAGAAAGCACAGCAGAAAGTCTCCTTGGGTGATGCTGTTTCCAAGTTGCGGTTCTTTCTGCGTTGTCGTTTCTCTTCAAGACCCATTCGGCGTGTCTTCTTGAAAGAGGTTGAAGCATTGTGGATAGTGCCTCTCCATGCCTCCTGATGTGAGGCCAGGGTGGACCATTGTTGGTGATCAATCTGGCCGAGCCTGAGATGTGTTTCAGGAATCCTTATATCTCTTTTGGGGCGCCTCTCTTGCGCTGACCCATGGCGAGTTCACCATAGAGTAGTAGGTTTGGGAGGTGGTGGCCCTCCATCCTAGAGACGTGCCCTGCCCAGCGCAGCTGTGTTCTCAATAGCATGGCCTCAATGCTGGTGATCCCTGCTTGCTCAAGGACAGCAGCATTCATCACATAGTCGGTCCAGTGTATATTTAGGATTGTGTGAAGACAGTGCTTATGAAAGCGTTCGAGGAGTCGTAGGTGTTGGTGATAGGTGACCCATGTTTCAGACCCATAGAGGAGAATAGACAGTACGATAGCTCTGTACACACTCCTATATGGGTCTGAAACATGGGTCACCTATTGGCAACACCTTCGACTACTCAAACGCTTTCATCGGCACTGTCTTTGCACAATCCTAAATGTACACTGGACTATGTGATGAATGTTGCTGTTCTTGAGCAAGCAGGGATCACCAGCATTGAGGCCATGCTATTGAGAACACAGCTGTGCTGGGCAGGGCACATCCCGCGGATGGAGGACCACCGCCTCCCAAAGATACTACTCTATGGTGAACTCCCACGGGTCAGCAAGAGAGGCGCCCCAAAAAGAGATATAAGGACTTCCTGAAACAACATCTCAGGCTCGGCCAGATTGATCACCAACAAGGTCCACCCTGGCCTCACATCAGGAGGCATGGAGATGCACTATCCACAATGCTGCGGCTTCTTTAGAGAAGACACGCCGAACGAGTCTCGAAGAGAAACAACAACGCAGAAAGAACCGCAACTTGGAAACAACATCACCCAAGGAGACTTTCTGCTGTGCTTTCTGCAACCGGACTTGCCTATCTCGGATTGGCCTTTTTAGTCATCAATGCGCTTGTAGAAAGTGTGGGATGAGTCCTTCCTGAATCTTCGTTCATGAAGAAAAGCCAGAGAGACATTTCTTACAGATCTGAATGAGTGCACAGATTTTGTAGAAGAGCCCTGCAGTCATCACTGCAATAACTACATTGGTGTGTCTACTTTTGCTCTTGTCCAGCTGAATATTTCTTGCACGAGGATCAAAAGGCATGTGGAGGTAAGAGAGTAATTTATCTTTTCCCAGTAATAGCATTCTTTATTGGGTTGCTGTGAGTTTTCCGGGCTGTATGGCCATGTTCCAGAAGCATTCTCTCCTGGTGTTTTGCCCTCAACTATGTCAGGCATCCTCAGAGCTTGTGAGGTATGTTGGAAACTAGCCAAGTGGGGTTTATATATGGTCATGCATCCCGGAAAACTCACAGCAACTTAGAAAGCCTTTGACAACATTTTATCCATACTATCGACCTCATCAGATACATCTCTGGTATCGTTACACATCATGGTGAATACAGAGGTGCCCATCGGGAACCGGTTGCCCCATGCTCTGCATTGCCTGACTCACCCATCACCCCATCCCACAGGGGGAAGTGTCAGCCGCCCATCTTCCTCCCATTGATTTCAGTTGAACATGGGAAGCCTCCTGTGCTACCAGGCCCGGATTACCCATAAGGCCACCCTAGGCCATGGCCTAGGGCGGCACCTTTGGGGGGACAGCAGGTCCGGACCCCCCCCAAAAAAGTTTTTTAAAAATTCAAATTTCTTTAAAGGGCGCATGCGCGCGGTGGCGTAAGCGCCATCCACGGCCGCCCCCTCCTTTGCTCTGCTCCCCTCGGCTCTGCCCCCGCCCTCAGCTCTGCCCTGCCCCCGGCTCCACCCCCCCCTCCTCGCCGGCGCGAGGAGGAGGAAGGAAAGCCCCACCCCCGGGGCCGATGCGGGGCCTCCCCACGGCTCCTCCTTCCCTCCTAAAGCTGCGATTTCGGCCGCTTCTCAGGCGGGCATAGTGGCTTTAGGAGGGAGGGAGGGAGGTAGGAGCCGGCGAGGAGGCGGAGGCGGAGCTGGGGGTGGGGCGTGGCGGAGCCAGGGCTGGGGCAGAGCGGTGAGGAGCCGGGACGGGGGCAGAGCAGGGAGGAGCCGGGGGCGGGGCGGAGCCAGGGGCGGGGGCAGAGCCTGTGTGTTACTGCCATGGCCGCATGCACCAGTTTGTCTTCTCTTTTACCATGGAGCCCCAGTGGAATTAGCTGTGCGCCATGGAATGGGAACCCCATGGCAAAAGGGAATCAAACTGGCACATGACACCACAGCAGCAACATGAGAGGCTTCCCGTGTTCAATTGAGATTAATGGGGGAAGCTGAGAGGCCATCGCTTCCCCTTTTGGAATGGGGTGACAGATGAGTCAGGCAATGTGGAGGGTGGGGCAACTGGTCTGATGAGGTCATAAGAGGAGGGCATCTCTTTTCCCAGAGCTGTGCTCCTCTGTGTGCTATATTGTCCAGTAGTCTTGAGTTTTTCATGTTCTATGTTATTTTCCTATAGAAGCTGCATCTTGCATCTACAATTCCATTAACCGCCAGCCGTCACTTTAAGATCCCTTTTGTGTTCAGTCACTGCCACTTCTTCTACCCTTAATGTACACATGGAACTTAGGGGGGGGGGGGGAGTTGCTTCTTAACTATACATTTTGATCAATTTTGTAATTTGTCAATTGGCATTTTATTGCTTTCTAGGGTTGGAAATAACTTTCAAAAATACTTGAAAAATCTATTTCTTGGATGTTATTAAACCCCAATGAGGAGAAAGACTGAGGCCCCTTTCACACAGCTGATTAAAATACCACATTTTCCGTTTTGAACTGGAATAGATGGCCATTATATTCCAGGTTATATGACTGTGTGGAAGTGCCCTGAAAAGTATCTTAGGAGTTAATAATAATAATAATAATAATAATAATCTTTATTTATAACCCGCATCCATCTCCCCAAAGGGGACTCAGAGCGGCTTACATGGGACCATGCCCAAACAACAAATCACAGAAAAATCAAAAACATCAGAAAACAATAAACACAATAAAGGCAATAAACACAATAGAAAAATAAATCTATGAAAACACAACAACATAGGTGAATCTAAAACAGAAACGACAGTATTTATTCCTGAACTCCTAAGATAGCATGAATTTTTGTTCAGAAAATGCCATTCTCTGCGCAAAATGTCATATGTAAATTTGCACAGAATAAACTCCCAAATATAGCTCCCCCCCCCCAGGACTATAATGCTTTATTTAAAAATTGAGCCCCTTCACCTTGAGAACACTTCTAAAGGCTCTGTAAAGGCGTAATCGTGGACAGAAGTTCACACAATCTAATGCATTGGAGCCTTCAGCTGCCAACGAAATAATTTAGCTGAGATGTCATCTGGTTTACTGTACGAATCAGACGCAGATGGTAAATAATGATTATTTTATCCACCTTATCTATGCCCCGCTCCCCTCAAAAGCGTGAACTTACTTCTAGAGATGAAGACGAAGCAGCACCAGTTACAACACGTTGCTTCACCATGAATTTTGGGGAAACCTTGATATACTAATCAGTCAGTACAAAATGATTAAACCTTAACTTTCCAGTAAACTTTGTACTGTTTGTGCTGCCCTTCTGAATGTGTTGTGGGATTAAAACACCCAGTCAACCAGTTAGAACCCGGACTGACCTTTCTATCGCTCTGGAAGCTCAGGCAGTCAACATGAAACTGAAAAACAACCCGAAGGGATTGTGGTAGCTATGTACCTTTTAATTTATGAGGCATAACAAAGGCAGGATCTTTAAGAGTCTTGCAATAGGAGAGGGTAGTGTTTTGAACATTGGATGGTAACAAGGTCCAAATCCTGCTCAGCTATAGAAACCCACAGTAGGCATGGTTTATAGTAGTTCGTATCTGCGTTTGATATTCAGATGGTTTTGGCCTACAACTCCCAGAAATCCTAACAGCTGGTAAATTGGCTGGGATTTCTGGGAGTTGTCAAACAAACAAATAAATCACTGAATTCTAGATGGGACTCTCCAAATAGGAAGGAGGGAGGGAAGGAGGGAGGGAGGGGGTATTCTATTCTTGGAAGCAGCAAAAGAAAAGGAGGAGGAGCCCCCTGGCTCCTCGCTGCCTCTCTCACCCGATCCCGAGGGAGCGAGGGCCCAAGTTTGCCCAGGCTGGTCATATACCTACATTCCATGCACATGCAATAATACAGCAGTAATAACAATGGGTATAAGAAGAGGTAAAATTCAAACCGAAGTATTCTGACTGGTCCCTGCCTCATGCGGTGCAAGCGGGCTCTTCTCTGTGAGCCGGGAAAAAAATGCGTTTTCTGCTTGGGTGCACACATACATATTCTTTGGGGAGGATTTGCGGCAGAATCTTCTCTATGAGCCCGGGATTCTGCAGGGGCCCCCCGGCTATTCTTTTGCACCGCATGAGGAGAGACCAGTCAGAATACAATTTTACCTCTTGTTATTATTATTACTGGTATTATTGCATCATGGAATGTAGAGGTATGACCAGTTGGATTACTTATAATATTAGGCACTTACAGTAGCATTCATTCTATTATACATTAGGTTGGTTTCTCACCCCAATACTCTTTGATGCTTAGATCCTGGCAGGGCAGGAGAGGCAGGGAAGCCTGGAAAAAATGTAAACAGAGACTCAGGAAATCCACAAAAGGTCACTTCATCCAAAGTGCCCTCCTTTGCAGATGACTGATAAACCTCTGTTTACATTTTTCCAGGCTTCCACGAAAGAAGGAGCGGTTTAGGGCTTGCCTTGCCATGCGGTTGCAAGGGAGGCGGGAGGGTGGTGAGAGAGAAGGAGGGTGCCCCCTCACCTAATAACCCTAAGAAAATCCTGGCCCCGGTTCGAAAAAGAAAGTCCACTTCCTGGTTGGCGTTCAGTTGCGGAAATACTCGAAAGTAGCATTTCTTCAGTTTCTTAGGCGAATCATTTTCATAACTTTTTCTCATGCCTAACCCACAGGGTGGCCTTGGGTAAGTTAGGTCTTTCAGGATGGATCTACACCAGGGGTGGGCAATTATTTTTTCCAAGGGGCCACACGAGAGCCAAAAAATATTATGGAGGGCCGCACCTAAAGGCTGAACTACATTCTACATAATATCAATTGAATTTCTTTAATAATAATAAAAAGGCACTACATTGCGTTTTTGATATATTAATAAGACTGATAAGAGTATATGTTATGAGCCATGAAAAAGAGAGGTTGTCATAGGAAAAATGACATTTATTCACTAAAATTTTTTTTATAAAAAGGTTAACAAAACGTGTATCATTTGTGATTCGTTATATTAATGATCATTTTCAGTCACATTCGCTTCAAAGCACATTTTGAGCTTCACTTATTTCTGGAAAGAATAAAAAACATTGCCTACATTTTTGGCTTAATCACCTCATCTGGTGCTATTATTCAGGGTTTTTTTTCTTATTCAGTGAGAGAAATCAAGTCTCTGTTGGTCTTTAACAAGTGCATCAAACAACAACAACAACAAAACTTTATTACGGTCACTGACAAGTGCATCAAAGTCAGGTTGAATGTCAGAGTTGGAGATGCGAAGCACCCCTGACAGATAGCCACCCAGCCTCTGTTTAAAAGCCCCCAAAGAAGGAACCTCCACCACACTCCGGGGCAGACACCCAAGGAGTGACCATCACTCCAAAAATTGATTGTGTCATTTGGGAGATGTAGTTGCTGGGAGTTATAGTTCACCTGCAATCAAAGAGCATTCTGAACTCCACGAATGATGGAACTAAACCAAACTAAACCAACCATGGCACACAGGACTCCATGACCAATAGAAAACACTAGAAGGGTCTGGTGGACATTGCTCTTGAGTTTGAGAGTTGTAGTTCACCAACATCCAGAGAGTACTGTGGACTCAAGCAATGTTGGATCAGGACCAAACTTGGCACGAATGCTGAATATGCCCAAATGAGAACACTGGTGGAGTTTGCGGGAAATAGAGCTTGACAATTGGGAATTGTGGTTGCTGGAATTTATAGTTAACTCACAATCAAAGAGCACCTTGAAATCCAGCAACAAAGGAATTGAACCAAACTTGGCACACTGAACTCCCAAGTACTGAAAGGGTTTGCTGGGCAATTTACCTTGAGTTTGGGATTTCTAGTTCACCAACATCCAGAGAGCACTGTGGACTCAAACTTGGCATGTTTGGATCTGGACCAAACTTGGCACGAATCCTCAATGTGCCCAGGGGGGCGGGGAGCGAGGCTTGGAAGCAAAGGAGGAGGAAGACGAGGAGGGCGAAGTAAATTGAGGAAGCCGGGGAAGGAATGGAAGCGCCCCCCCTCGCGCACGCGCGCTCCGGTCCCACTCCTTCCTTCAGCCTCGTCCCCGCTCCTTTCCCACTCTGGCCTTGCCCCCTCTCCCTCTTGCGTTCATTCCTTCCTTCTTTCCCTTTGGCCAGGGAGAGGGATGTGATGGAAGGGGGAAGGAAGGAAACAGGGAAGGCAGGAAAAAGAGGGAGGGAAGGAAGGAAGGCCTCCTCTTTCTCACCCGTGTCTTCCTTCCTGAAGAGATGCTTTGTGTCCGATGCCGCCTGTGACCTCACTGGGCAGGAGACCCTCAGGAGACCCTCAGGGAGGCGGGGATTCCTGCAGAAGTTCTTCCGGAGCTGCAGCGAGGGACAGGAGGAGGCACTCTGCTCCCTCCTTTCCTTTTTGCCCATACAGACTCAAAGCATCATGTTGCTTTGTAGCTGTCCCAGTGGGAGTTTGCCTCCCTCTCTTCGGGAAGGAAGCCGCGGGCCGGATGGCATCGCCCAGAGGGCTGCATTTGGCCCGCGGGCCGTAAGATGCCCAGGTCTGATCTACACAGACGTATAAAATCCAGATTTATTTATTTACAGTATTTATATTCCGCCCCTCTCACCCCGCAGGGGACTCAAGATTTGATTACAATGCAGACATACATGGCAAACATTCAAGGCCATAGACCAGGGGACCTCAAACTTTTTAAACAGGGGGTCAGTTCACTGCCCCTCAGACCGTTGGAGGGCCAGACTATAGTTAAAAGAACTATGATCACAATTCCTATGCATGCTGCACGTATCTTATTTTGAAGTTAAAAAAACCAGGAACAAATACAATATTTAAAGTGAAGAACAAGTAAAGTTAAATCAACAAACTTATCAGTATTTCAATGGGAACTCCTGGCCTGCTTTTGGCTAATGTAATGAGATGGTCAATGTCCGGTTCCATAATTGTCACTGCTAGTCATAACAAATGATGCAAGTGTGCATCAGTTAGTGCGGATCTGGTTGGAGATTTCAGATGTTTCATTCTGGAAAAAGTCTGTTCATAGACATAAGTGCTTCCAAAGATGGTTGCCATTTTGAGGGCATGGTTTCTGAGCTTAGGATATGTCTCAGAGGGGAGAGATGCATAGAGCTTAGGAAGGTTGTTTGACTTGAATGCGTCTTTCAGAGAGTCACAACTCTGCAGTTCAGCCAGTTCCATTTGGTAAATTGTATCCACATTTTCAATGTCAATAGAAAGAGGATTATGGAAAAGCTGTATGTCCTGTTCATGAAGATGAAGCTTATTACGCCCCCACAGGAGCTTGTTTTATATCTGTATTATGTACCTGTTTGCCTTTACCTGCAAGGCCTTTGTCCTATTGTTCAGCCATGTGGACACTTGATAGGAGGAGCTTTGTCTTGGTGCCAACCTGGCATCACCACCCTGAACTCCTCCCCTTTCTGAGGTCATCTGAGGGGCAGGACTTCCTCTCTTTGGCCATTCCAAGCATAGCACATGGACGAAGCAGGCGGAAATCTGGAGCTAAGGCTCAGACAAAGCACCTTCGTTCACGTATAGTCTTCCAATGCTCTCAAACCAAGGAATTCAGTAATAGGAAGGGCCAGCCCTTCAACAGAGACTGTATTTTGGGGGGGGGGGGCACGGACTTTGTGCGCCAGAGGACCATTTGAGGAGCAACAGGATACTTGGAACTTAAGAGAGGCACCTTCATGCTGCATAAGGCAAGTGGACGCTATTCCCTTTCTCAAAGGACCTTTGCTAGCAACCAACCTCAAGCTTTTTGGGCCCCCATTACCTTTTCTGGTTGTTATTAAATAAATCTTGGTTTTGGTTCACTATTTTGAGTCTAGCACTCATTCTTAAAGCTACTCCAGGTCTCCTGTACATGGGAGGGCTAGAACGCGAATCCCAGGGCCCATAGATGTCCATTCTTTTAAAGACCCTTTTTTTTTTGGCCCTGGCGGGATGCCACGAATCTCTTTAAATTGGAACTCTTTTTGCAACTTTTCCAGTGAATCCACATATGTTTTGTTTGGGAATGCAACCAATGGTTTTTATGCGAACCGATTTTGAGTTGTGGGGAGATGGCAGAAATTTTCCTCTTTCGCTTGTTTGATGAGGAGGCCTAATTTTACTTCGAATGCTTTCAACAGGCAAGAGTTCTTTGTCCCACCCTGGACATTTCACAGATATATACGTAAACCCATTTTTCCTAGTTCCAACAAACCTCACAACCTCTGACGATGCCTGCCATAGATGCAGGCGAAATGTCAGAGGAGAGAATGCCACTAGAACAGAGTTTCCCAACCAGTGTGCCGGGGCACACTAGTGTGCCGTGAGCGATCATCAGGTGTGCCCTGGGAAATTGGAACCTCCAATACCCTTTCTTCCCCCTCCTGCCGAACACTTTTTCTTCTCCACTCGGGCTCCCTTCTTCCCAGCCTCGCTCTGCTTGCTTTGCCTTGCTTTGCTCAGGAGGAGAGGGAGAGACTGACAGCTGTTGAGCAAGACCTTCGTGTGTGTCTTTCTGCTATTCCTGCCAGGATATCTATGTTGTGTTCATCGAAACGGGCCCAGGTTTCACACTGAGTGTATAAATACATTAAAAAACATATTAACTATATGTATTACTGCGTTAGAGTGTCATTTTGTGTCATTTTGGTTGGTGGTGTGCCCCAGGATTTTGTAAATGTAAAAAGTGTGCCGCGGCTCAAAAAAGGTTGGAAAACACTGCTCTAGAACATGGCCATATAGCCCGGAAAGAAAAAAACTACAACAGCGTGATCTGAAGGCACACAAGAAAAACAATCCTAATTAACTTGACTCTTTCATCAGCCAAAAGCAGACCTGCACTTTCCATTGAAATGCTGGTAAGTTTATGTTGGTTAAAATAGTTCTTGGGGGGGTGCACTACAAATAAGATATGTTCATTGTACCTACGAATGCGTTCATGTTTTTTCAAACTATAGTCTGGTCCCCCAACAATTTGAGGTACCATGAACTGCCCTCGGCTTTACCCACCAGCCCTGGGTGGACTGGTGGGTATGACTTCTTTAACAGAGATTTTGTCAGGAACAGAAACAATATGGAAAGAAAAGGAATAGGTTACTGCACAACAACAACAAGTGTAGCTCGATACATTTCAGCAAACATTTTATTTGAAACTCAATAGGATCATCTAGAACAGTGTTTCCCAACCAGTGTGCCGTGAGCAATCATCAGGTGTGCCGTGGGAAATTGGAACCTCCAATACCCTTTCTTCCCCCTCCTGCCCACAGTGCTCTCTGGGTGTAGGTGAACTACAACTTCCAAACTCAAGGTCAATTCCCAAGCAAACCCTTTCAGTACTTTCTGTTGGTAATGAGAGTTCAATATGCCAACTTTGGTTCAATTCCATTGTTGCAAGAGTTCAGGGTGCTCTTTGATTGTGTGTTAACTACAAATCCCAGAAACTGTAACTCCCAAATGTCAAGGTCTATTTTCCCCAAACTCCATCTGTGTTCACATTTGGGCATATTGAGTATTCATGCCAAGTTTGTTCCTGATCCAACATTGTTTGAGTCCACAGTGCTCTCTGCTGCTGCTGCTTGCGGGTTGATGGAAAGTTTGATTCTATTCCATCATTGGTGGAGTTCAGAATGCTCTTTGAACGCGAGTGAACTGTAACTCCCAGCAACTACAACTCCCAAATGACAAAATCAATTTTTTGACTGATGGTCCCTCCTTGGGTTAGTATTAGTATGTTTTGTGGGCAAATTTGGCAGCAATTTGTCCAGTGGTTTTTGAGTTATGTTAATCCCACAAATGAACATTACACACACACACACACACACACACACACATATATATCGAGAGAGAGCACAACAGCGCAGGCAGAAAAGCAAACATCACAGGGAGGCATGTCTGTGTAGGTGGGTGAACATTAGGAAGAACTTCCTGACTGTGAGAGCTGTTCAGCAGTGGAACTCTCTGCCTCAGAGTGTGTTTCCATCTGGCTGCTCTCTTTCCAGCCGGCTTCCCTGAGGACCGGGTACGTTTTCTTTGAGGGCCGGGTGACTGCGATAAAAACTAAACACAGAGAGAGACTGACAGCTGTTGAGCAAGGCCTTTGTGTGTGTCTTTCTTCTATTCCTGCTAGGATATCTATGTTGTGTTCATCGAAACAGGCCCAGGTTTCACACTAAGTGTATAAATACATTTAAAAACATATTAACTATATGTATTACTGTGTTAGAGTGTCATTTTGTGTCATTTTGGTTGGTGGTGTGCCCCAGGATTTTGTAAATGTAAAAAATGTCAGCAGTTTTACATTTTGTAAATATAAAAAATGTAAAAAAAAAGGTCAGCAGTTCAGATCTGGGAAGCGGGGTGAGCTCTTGCTGTTAGCCCCAGCTTCTGCCAACCTAGCAGTTTGAAAACATGCCAATGTGAGATCAATAGGTACTGCTTTGGCAAGAACGTAATGATGCACAATGCAGTCATGCTGGCCACATGACCTTGAAGGTGCCTAGGGATAACACTGGCTCTTCGGCTTAGGAATGGAGATGAGCACCACACCCCAGAGTTGGTCTTAATGACAGGGGAAACCTTTACCTTCTATATGGTGTAACTGGTGACCTGAACTCATCTACCTTCCCGTCTTCTTTCCATGGTGTTAAACAATCATGATTACAAGGGGATTCTGAAGCTACCAGTTTGTTTACCTTGTCTGTTGGGAGGGTTTGGATACCTCCAGTTTTTCTCCAGCATCTTCCTAACGCCAATGCTGCTAAAATTACACTTTCAGTGAGACTCCGGATAAGAAGGAAAGGAAGTACTGGTAGACCTAAGGCTTTATAAAAAGGAGCTTTTTGTTGGAATATTAACTGGTGTATGACTCCTGCCAAATCTTGGGGTTTGAGGCCAGTCTGGAGAAGCCCTTTGCTTTACATTTCCCAGATTGGCAAAGGGCAATAAGGCAATGAGACTCCAGTTTGTTCATTCTTTACCCACTAGGTGTCAGTATGGTCCCACACATCTGTTTGTGTGGAAGGCATGGCTAGGATTCTTGTTCCTAGAACCAAACACCTGGAGAAATTGATAGGCTGATCATTCGCATCAAACTACAAATGAATTGATTTCATACCAATGGACTTTTAAGACCTCCCTTCTGGTTTGTCATATCAGAAATTGGGTTGCTATGAGCTTTACGGGCTGTCTGGCCCTGTTCCAGAAACATTCTCTCCTGAAGTTTCTCCGTCATCTATAGTAGGCCTTAGGCATGGTTTCGAACCCAAAAATGGCGATTCTAAAATCAAATGGGGGGGGGGGGATTTTTTGATTAGTAAAAGAAAGACTTACAAAAAAATTTCCAAAAATTTCTAAAATGTAACTTAATTACTAATGAAATTCGTTAGTAGTTCGTATGCCAGCGCATGCACATTCCAGATGGTTTTGGCCTACAACTCCCAGAAATCCTAACAGCTGGTAAATTGGCTGGGATTTCTGGGAGTTGTAGGCCAAAACTTGAATAAATCACACTGAATTCTAGATGGGACTCTCCAAATAGGAAGGAGGGAGGGAAGGAGGGAGGGAGGGAGGGGGTATTCTATTCTTGGAAGCAGCAAAAGAAAAGGAGGAGGAGCCCCCCCTCGCTCCTCGCTGCCTCTCTCTCACCCCGATCCCGAGGGAGCGAGGGCCCAAGTTTGCCCAGGCTGGTCATATACCTACATTCCATGCACATGCAATAATACAGCAGTAATAACAATGGGTATAAGAAGAGGTAAAATTCAAACCGAAGTATTCTGACTGGTCCCTCCTCATGCGGTGCAAACGGGCTCTTCTCTGTGAGCCCAGGAAAAGCCAGCGTTTTCTGGTTGGGTGCACACACATACATATTCTTTGGGGGGGATTTGCTGCAGAATCTTCTCTATGAGCCCGGGATTCTGCAGCAAATCCCCCCCCCCCCCAAGAATATGTTTGTGTGTGCACCCAAGCAGAAAACGCTGGCTTTTCCCGGGCTAATAGAGAAGAGCCCGTTTTGCACCACATGAGGCAGGACCAGGCCGAATACTTCGGTTTGACTTTTACCTCTTGTTATTGTTATTACTGCTATATTATTGCATGTGCATGGACTGTAGGCATGACCAGTTGGATTACTTATAATATTAGGCACTTACAGTAGCATTCATTCTAGTATACATTAGGTTGGTTTCTCACCCCAATACTCTTTGATGCTTTAGATCCTGGCAGGCAGGAGAGGCAGGGAAGCCTGGAAAAAATGTAAACAGAGAGGATTACTCAGAAGTAAATCCACAAAGGAGGGCCCTTCATCCAAAGTGCCCTTCTTTGCAGATTTACTTGAGTAATCCTCTCTGTTTACATTTTTTCCAGGCTTCCAGCAGAAAGAAGGAGCGAGTTTAGGGCTTACTTATTGGCAAGGGAGGCGGGAGGGTGGTGAGAGAGAAGGAGGGTGCCCCCTTACGACCTAATAACGACACTTAAGAAAATCCTGGCCCCCGGAAGTTCTATAAAGAAAGTCCACTTCCTGGTTGGCGTTCCAGGTGCGGAAATACTCAAAAGTAGCATTTCTTACGAATTTCTTACGAATCATTTCATTTTCATAACTTTTTTCTCATGCCTAGTAGGCATCCTCAGAGGTTGTGATGTCTGTTGGAAACTAGGCAAGTGGGCTTTATATATCTGTGGAATGATGTCCAGGGTGGGAGAAAGAACTCTTGTCTGCTTGAGGCAAGTGTGAATGTTGCAATTGGCCAGCTTGATTAGCATTTAATGGCCTTGCAGCTTCAAAGCCTGGTTGGTTGCTGACAAGTGTTCTTTCTCCCACCCTGGACATTCCACAGATATATCAATCTCACTTGCCTAGTTTCCAACAGCCCCCTCAACCTTTGAAGATGCCCGCCATAGATGTGGGCGAAATGTCAGGAGAGAATGCTTCTGGAACATGGCCATACGGCCTGGGAAATTCACAGCAACCCAGTGATTCTGGCCACAAAATTCTTCTATAACGCATATCAAATATGTTGGAAAAGAAAAGATAGGGGAAACTGCAACATTTAGAACTCTCTCTTGAGGATTTGTAGAGAGAGGTGGCAGTGTACCATTGTTGCCAGTATATACCCCAGAGACCATAATACTCTCTCTCTCTCTCTCTCTCGGCGTTACTTCGCGAACGAAAATTCTTCGGAAGGACTCATCCCACGCTTTTTACAAGCGTGTTGATGACTAAAAAGGCTAATCTGAGATAGGCAAGTTCGGTTGCAGAAAGCACAGCAGAAAGTCTCCCTGGGTGATGTTGTTTCCAAGTTGCGGTTCTTTCTGCGTTGTCGTTTCTCTTCGAGACCCATTCGGCGTGTCTTCGCGAAAGAGGCCGCAGCATTGTGGATAGTGCGTCTCCATGCCTCCCGATGTGAGGCCAGGGTGGAACATTGTTGGTGATCAATCTGGCCGAGTCTGAGATGTTGTTTCAGGGAGTCCTTATATCTCTTTTGGGGGGCGCCTCTCTTGCACTGACCCATGGTGAGTTCACCATAGAGTAGTATCTTTGGGAGGCGGTGGTCCTCCATCCTAGAGACGTGCCCTGCCCAGCGCAGCTGTGTTCTCAATAGCATGGCCTCAATGCTGGTGATCCCTGCTTGCTCAAGGACAGCAACATCAGTCACATAGTCAGTCCAGTGTATATTTAGGATTGTGCGAAGACAGCGCTGATGAAAGCGTTCGAGGAGTCGTAGGTGTTGGCGATAGCTGACCCATATAGGAGAATAGACAGTATGATAGTTCTGTACACACTGATTATGGTGCTTTGCCTCAGGTGCTTGTTGCTCCAGACTCTTTTGTGGAGCCTTCCAAATGTACTATATGCCTTTGCTAATCTGTGATCTATCTCTTTGTCAATCTTTGCATCTGAAGAGATGATGCTTCCCAGGTAGGTGAACTGCTGAACGGACGTAAGCACAGATTTGCCTATGCTGACATGGGGATGATGGTGTTCTTCCTGTCGTGCGGGCTGGTAGAGGACTTCTGTTTTCTTCAGGCTGACTTCCAGCCCAAACAGCTCTGCAGCTGCTGCAAAGCAGGATGTTAGGCGCTGCAGGGCTGCTTCTGAATGGGCGACAAGGGCAGCATCGTCAGCAAAAAGCAGCTCACGGACTAGATAGTTTAGTTCAAGCCCTCAGACGGCTTAAGTTGACAAGCTACCATCAGTACGATAACGTATATATATGCCATCTTCTTCGAGGTCTGCCGTAGCCCTTTGGAGCATCATGCTGAAGAAGATTGCAAATAATACAATGACTTTATAAAGAAGTAAAATTTTGAATGAAATAATGTCGATATCAAAAAAACAAAATAGAGGGGGGGGCACTGATCTTTTATCTCTAAGAGAGCAGGAAAAAAGTGTTCTTTGGCTGCTTTTGTTAGTTGCCGAAAACCATTATCACATGCTAAATAGTTACTTTAATAAAGATTCACTGAGCAGCAATACAATCCCATGGAGCAGGGCATGAAGCCCCCCAAGATCCCCCCCCGAAATTTTCAGGGTGGTCCGCGAGAAGGCCTTACTGGTACATTATTTAAACTGTTACGTTTATTCATATCATGATCTGATCACCATACTCAATATATCCCATATGCACCATGAGGGTATTGGGATAACTATACAAAGGTTTGCTAGGGTAGATCCTCTCTCACTCAGACTCAACCCCCCCCGAAGCAAAATCCTGGCTATGGGCCTGCCATGGAGATATGTCATACTTTCAATGTTTCTTTTGTTTTCAACTTTTCTGATACTGTTCCATTATCTGGGAAGAGGCCACCAGGGGGCAATAGAGAGAGAAGGATAGCCCATTTTACAAAGGGGGAGTTGAAGGAGGAAAACCATTTTTCCCCCTTGTCACTTTTTATGCCCCCGTCCCCCTTCACATATCATAAACGAAGATTGTTTCCACGACGGGGACATAGGTGGGGGGATAACAGGAAAACAAGGGGAAATGGTTGTCCTACTTCAACTCACCTTCTAGCCCTGTAAAATGGACTATCCTTCTCTCTAGCGCCCCCTAGTGACTCAGATAATGGAACAGTACCAATTTTCCATAGATGAAAGAGTTATTAGGACAGTTGGTTGTTAACCTCAGAGACCAGATTATGTAGTATGTCTCTGGCCAGATTCAGCAAGATCTTATATGCATCCCTTTCAGGCCCAGATTAACACCTTTTTGCCTCCTAGGCCACACTTTGGAATTACGCCCCCTTTAAGCCAACCTCTACCGCCCCGCCCCCCCATCACATCAATCAGACCCACACTAAAAATAAAACCTTAACTTATAAAACGCAAAGGGAACCTGCGCCCAAGCCCCTGACAGGCCTCTGTGAGAGGAGCCCAAATCCAAGCCACTGGAGCGCTGGAAGGAGACTCCCTCCCCAATGGAATGGGCAAACCAAGGCAGGAGTGCAACTGATGGGTTTTGGCCATCGAAAGCCCCCCTCCCTGGAAAAAGAGCACCCTTCTTGCCACAAGTGGGGTTTTGCACCAGGAAGGAAGGCCATGACCGAGGAGAGCAAAGGTCGCCACCGCACAGGGAATTTGGCAGCCACCTCTGGCTCGCTGGCCGGGGATAGCCCGCCCCTCCCCCACAGGCAGGGGTCATCCCAAAGCAGCCCCGAAGGGAAGACCCTGGCTGGCCAGCCGGCCCAGGGACCCAGTGCCCGGAAGTGCCTTGCAAACCCCAGTTGTCACAGCAAGGGGGCAGGGAGGGAGGCGAGGGGGGGGGGGGAGAACACCCATGCTTCAACCTGTGGGTCAAATTATTCTGCTGCATTTATTATTGCAGGCATGGAATGCAGGTCTGCGGGGGGGAGCCCCCCCCCTGCACAGACGCATAGTCACAACACTCTTTGCCAAGGCCAAGGAGATGGGTGGGCCTTTCCTGCAGGAAAGTGGCGGTGGCAGCAGCACAGGCAGCCGCTGCCTGTTACTTCTCCTTCCTCGTGCAATCCGGCTCCGGGTCAGAGGCACCCAACCCGGGCCCTCGGACACTCCACCCCTCCGTGGATCTCCCTCCACGCTTCTGGCCCCCTTCCTGCCATGGGACGCCAAGGAGGAGGAAGAGAAGGAGGAAAGCCTGCGCCCTGGTAGGGAGAGTGTCATCTCATTCTTTCTCCCTCCGTCTCCATTCTGCGGTGGCCACGCCCCCCTGGCTCCGCCTTCACCGCCTCCCATTGGCCCGGCCCCACCGCGGGCCCTGTGGGGCATGCCAGGAGGCGTAGTCTTTCGCCTGCGGGGAGGGAGGCGGAAGCAGAGAGAGGTGCACGACGGGAAGTGTAGTCTTCAGGACAGGGCCCACTCTCATAGACGTCTATGGGCAAGGCCGAGGGAGGGTGGGAAAGACGCATTGTGTTTTTATTTGTTTCAACTTTTTTTGGGGGGGGTGTCCGTTATCTGTGCCCCCCTTGGCTTGCGCCCTTGGCCATGGCCTAGGTTGGCCTTATGGGTAATCCGGGCCTGATCCCTTTTATACTTAGATGGGAGGCCACTAACAAATATCAGATGCTGAAGGCTATATTTCAAGGATGGAACTGGCAAAACCATCTGTGAGAATTCCTTACCCAAGGACACCTTATGAAATTCATGGGGTTGCCATAAGTCAGTTGATGACTTGAAGGCGCATACACACAATAATATTAAATATATTTACACTGCAATTCGATGGTGCCTCGAAAAACATCTGAAAGACTCTAGTATCAATGTGTTCTTCTGAGGTGGAGGGGAGACCAATATGTGGAGATCCAGCCTTATTTTAACCCCCCCCCCCCCTTTGCTATTTACTTTCTTCAAATTATTTCTACAAACGGTGTAACGGGAAAACCTTTCTGGAATAATGTACAGAGCAGAGTTTCTCAACCTTCCTAATGCCGTGAACCCTTAACACATTTCCTCATGTTGTGGTGACCCCAACCATAACATTATTTTTGTTACGACTTCATAATTGTCATTTTGCTACTGTTATGAATTGTAATGTAAATATCTCATATGCAGGATATATTTTCACTCACTGGACCAATTTTGGCAGAAATACCCAATAGACTCAAATTTGAATACGGGTGGGGTTGTGGGAGGGGAATTGATTTTGTCATGTGGGAGTTGCCATTTCTGGGATTCATAGTTCAGCTACATTCAAAAGGC
The DNA here is from genome assembly GCA_030556195.1 of Anolis apletophallus. Lineage (NCBI taxonomy): Eukaryota > Metazoa > Chordata > Lepidosauria > Squamata > Anolidae > Anolis > Anolis apletophallus. The sequence goes on along the minus strand of JARBWK010000006.1, from coordinate 129,111,806 downwards.
ATTCTGAACCCCACCAACAATAGAATTGGGCCAAACTTCCCACACAGAACCCCATGCCTTGAAGGGCCATGCTGGCACAAATCTCCCTTCAGCCTTGCATGCTCTTCCTCACCCCGCACATGCACACCATGCACTGAGCATGCCTTACCTCCCCTCCCCTTGGAGTCTCAGAATCTACCCTTCCCTTGGCTGAGAGCCTAGCCAATCACAGCAGAGGATGGCTTTTGATTGGAGGTTTTGCCCTCTGTTTCCAAAATGAAAGAGAAGGACAGGTCGTCTTCCTTGCCAAAGGGGTTCATAAGACCATCAGAAATATATGTTTTCTGATGGTCTTTGGCAACCCCTCTGAAAGCCCCTCACAACCCCCTTCAAAGTACAAGAAAGGAGGTTCCACCTGAACATTAGGAAGAACTTTCTGACTGTGAGAGCTGTTCAGGTGGAGACTCCTTCTTTGGGGGGCTTTTAAACAGAGGTTGGATGGCCATCTGTCGGGGGTGCTTTGAATGTGATTTTCCTGCTTCTTGATGGGGGTTGGACTGGATGGACCACAAGGTCTCTTCCAACTCTATGGTACTATGATGATGGTCTTTCAGATGTGGTGTCTTGGTGGCGGCTGTGGAGCCCTATTCTTGATCCACATGTTCTCCTGGAGTGGGGACATCGGTTTCCAGACAGAAGTCGATCCTGGTCAGGGTTGGCTTGATGCACCTTCCTCTTGGCACATTTCTCCCTTTCACCCTCCATTCGCACCTCTTCGAATTCAGCAACACTGCTGGTCACAGCTGACCTCCAGTTAAAGAGCTCAAGGGCTAGGGCTTCCCAGTTCTCGGTGTCTATGCCATAGTTTTTGAAGTTGGCTTTAAGCCCGTCTTTACATCTCTTTTCCTATCCACCAACATTCCATTTCCCGTTCTTGAGTTCGGAGTAGAGTAACTGCTTTGGGAGACGGTGGTCGGGCATTCGGACAATGTGGCCAGTGCAGCAGAGTTGATGGCCGAGGGACATTGCTTCAATGATGGTGGTCTTTCCTTCTTCCAGCACACTGGCATTTGTCTGCCTGTCTTCCCAAGAGATTTGTAGGATTTTTCAGAGGCAGCGCTGATAAAATAATGAGATATTGTTAGGAGATACATTCTGTCAAGGTATTTAGGATCTCACTTTGAAAAACAGAGTCCTCGTGAACAGGTATGCAGGCGATTGGTGTTCTGAATAAGGTGCCAATCCCCGAAAGCCTTTATGGTCACCTCTCTGCTTGACAGCGAGGTTAAGCTTCGGTTTCACCAATCATTGATAAGGACTACGGTGCATCTATGAAGACCTTAACAAAGCCCCGCCCGGGGGCGAAACGGAGCACAAGTGCCCCCCCATCGTTGGCATCGCCAGCCCGTCGGCCTAACTCTGTATGCCTTATTTTGGAGCGCATTGGAGTCTCCTTTTGTCCTTATACTGATTGGACTGATTATCAGACTAGAGACTGGATTGTGTTGGATTTCTCTGGACTACCTGTATTACGTTGTGGAGCTGCGAATTCTATTTTTTGTGAAGCTGCGAACTCTATCTTTGTGAAGCTACGATTTTATTGTGAAGCTGGTGGTATTGTGAATTTACCACCTGTATCCTGGTCGCCACAACACCCATATATGTTTCTGGGCTTATGGTATGTCTTGAACCATGCTATGCTTATATATTCTCTAGTCCTGCTTATGATATAAAACCTATATATTTTTTATAGTGGATAAGCCTTATTGTGTATTTTTCCTGGTTTTCCTTAAACCCTTGCTCTTGTTATAATGTTCTGAATAAGGTGCCAATCCCCGAAAGCAGTGGTTCCCAACTTTGGGTCCTCCAGATCAGTGTTTCCCAACCCTTTTGAGCTGCGGCACACTTTTAACATTAAAAAAATCTGGGGGCCCACCACCAACCAAAATGACACAAAATGACACTCTAACACAGTAAAGAACGGCTGGGGGATGGTGGCCTGCTGGGAGCAGCTGCTGGGAGTGCCGAAGCCGGGGGAGGGGGAGGAGCCAGGCCGTGCCATGCCCCTCCCCCTCCCCCCAGCTTCAGTTCTCCCACAGCTTCGCCAGACTTGAGGGGGCAGTGCCAAGTCAGCATTGTGCTGGCTCTGCCACTGCTGGCTTGGCACTGCCCCCTCAAGACTGGCGAAGCTGTGTGAGCGCTGAAGCCGGGGGGTGGGGGAGGGCGCCATGCCTTGCCCCCTCCCCCGGCTTCAGCTCTCCCACAGAGGAGGAGCATGAGTGGTGGACGGGCTTCAGTGGACGGGGCTCCTCCGCGCGGCTTCAGCGAGCAAGGGGCGAGAGTCATGGTGGGAGTCATGGCGTATTGGAGGCTGGCTGGGGAAACGGCCGAAGGAGGCGGCGCCCCGGCCCCTTCTTCCTTTTCTTCGCCGCTGCCCGGCCCTTCCTCCTCTTCCCCCAAGCAGCAGGAGTTCGGCAGGAGGAGGGGGAAGGAAGGGGGGCAGAGAGCTTTTCTCGCGGCACACCTGATGATCGCTCATGGCACACTAGTGTGCCACGGCACACTGGTTGAGAAACACTGCTCCAGATGTTTGGGACTTCAACTCCCAGAAGCCCCAGCCAGTTTGGCCAAATGTCAGTAATTCTGGACGCTATTATCCAAAACACGTTGAGGATCAAAGGTTGAGAAATCACATGGTGGTGATTTCCATTTAAATGGTCACTACTTGCTAGTCCACATAGATAGGCAGAACTAGCCAAAGTGACGCAGCTATTGTGCAATGACAGACCAGGTTTTTATTGGAGCTGCATCGTCCTTTTATTACTGTTGGCATTTGGTAGAGAGAGAGAGAGAATGTATGAATCCATTTTGCTTCTGGAGAGAAAAGTGTTATTTGGGGCTGTAGCTCCACTGTATCCCAGGATCCGATCCTAGATTATCTGCTTATCCCAGTTTATCTGGCAGTGTAGACCCATACGTATAAACCAGTTCCAAGCAGATACTCTGGGATCAGATCCGGGGATACAGAGCAGTGTAGATCGAGCCTGGGTTTCACTTGGCAGTTCTTTTTGAGAAGTACAGAAAGATTGGAACCTTGCAGTGCATTCTGTTTTTCTTTTGTTTTGCTTATGCAATTCAGGAAATGGTCATCTGTCTCCTTGGTATAAGGCTCAAGACAGAGGGAATGGGCCAATGCCATCCAGTCAGCTTTTCCTGCAGCCTCTTGTGTATTAATGACATGCAGCCTAGGATGGGAAGGAGGAACTCTTCTCTGTTGCACATTCAAATTAATCATGTTTACATCTGGCTTGAGACAATGTCAAGAAGAGATGTGTTTCTAGTTAAAGCTGTAAGATGCATCACAAAAGGCAGAATGTCTATTAGTTAATAGCCAGTATCATTTTTCATGCCTTTTAAAGTCATAAATATTTTAAATATCAAAGCATTTTTATTTGGTGTGTGTACGTATCTTTTTCTTCTAAGTGGCATCCTGTAATAGCTTTCCTTTCTTCTTCGGCCCGACTCTGTTTGCCAGAGTTAATACCTGATGTAGCCATTTAGCTTTTACCAGGCAAAATATTTCTGGCTGTCTTCTTCCTTTCCAATACCACATGTTTCACTTTTATTTTATTGTACATACTTTTGCAGGATTATATTGCTGATAGCAACAAATTGAAGCTGGGAGCAATATTAAGGAGCCAGTAATATCACCGAAAACAGCAGAGATACATATACTTGATCTTCCTCCAATGTGTGATATGTCATCCTATACCAGTGGTTCCCAAACTTTTTTGGCCTACCGCCCCCTTTCCAGAAAAAAATTTATTCACCGCCCCCCTAAAAATTAATTATTTTTAATTTTAATAGCAATTAAACAGAAAGTTATATGTATTAATATTTCTATGACATTGCGGCCCAAACCGATATAGACTCCTTGGGTTCTACTGTTTCCCTGAGATGGTTGAGTGGTTTTAAGAAATCCTTCCAACTAACCACTTACTTACAGCAAGGAAGGTTACACCACCTAAGGAAAATTTTCACTAGAGCCAGGTTTGAGCAATTAGATTCAATGGTGAGATATGGGAGGTTCAAGAAAATTCCCTATGAAGAGCGTATCTGTATTTGTGGTGCCCCTGAGATCGAAGATCTAACTCATCTTCTGCTCTATTGCAAAATCTATCAAAAAGAGAGAAAACAACTGCTAGAGATATTTCTTGTGGAAAAAATCATTGGGACCCTCTAGCAAAAGTCTCACTTCTGCTGGCCGGCTCCAACAAGCTGATAACAGATGCTACTGCTCGTTTTCTCTGTAAAGCCATGAAACTAAGATCTGATTACATAGATGCAATTGGAATAAATTGTGTTGGAGATGAGGACCTGTGAATTGTTACCACCTCCCTTAGAATCCCTCCTGCTGGGCAAAACAGGGGTTTAATTGATGTAATGGTCTAGAATTCTCCTCAGATTGTTTTTAGAATCATTGCAATGTGTCTGTGTTCTGTGTGTATTTGATATGGCTTCTGGCTAATCAATAAAATTGTTGTTGTTGTTGTTGTTGTTGATAACAGACAAGCAGTCTTACAAGCTTTATTAAGGTATTAATATTTCTACCTTTTTCGTAAAATATAATGAAGAAAGTTGTAAATTAGAAACATTGAAGTTTGAAATTGTGAAACTATTTATTGAACTTAGAATAGAAAGGTAATACCAAAAAAAAGTTAAAACATTCGAAATCATCTTAACGAGAAGGATGAACCTGGTATGTTGCTACCAATCTAGTAATCCTCGGCTCTATTTTCGTCAGCAGTAATCTCAAATCATTGCGATTGACTATTTTGCAATCGGTTTCTTTTTTGTTAATAAATTGGTTACCGCCCTGAATCCATGTTCCACTAAATATGTTGAAGGACATTATTAATATTGTTATAAGACTCAACCAGTTGGAAAGGAACCCCAAAGGTATTATTAATATTATCCCTTGCTTGGCGAGAGGAGGAGGAGGGAGCAGGAGGAGGGAAGAAGAAAGAGAGAGACATACAGAGATGGACAGTAGCCTATCACCTGGCTCACGCCACCGCCCCCACCGCCCCCTTACAGGGGTTCAGCACCCCCCAAATTCTCCTGGGCCTTCCAGCGCCCCCCTAGATCGCCCCAACACCCACCAGGAGGTGGTACCGCCCACTTTGGGAACCACTGACCTATACAATGCCCTTCCACTTTCTACATTGGACAAACAGGACAGTCTCTACACAACAGGTTTCTGGACACAAATCAAATTAGAAATGACAATATGGAAAAATCAGTTGGACATTTTATTTATTTATCGTGTCTGAGAGGCGAGTTGAGGTTACAGTTAAATGCATTTAAAAATAAAAGGTTTAAAAAACTTGACATTATGCTAAATTTTCTTTGACCAGAAGCTGGCCACTTGGAATGCCTCTGATGTTGCCGTGAGAAGGTCCTCCCTTGTGCATGTGGCAGGGCTCAGGTTGCATTGCAGTAGGTGGTCTGTGGTTTGCTCTTCTCCACACTCGCATGTCGTGGACTCCACTTTGTATCCCCATTTCTTAAGGTTAGTTCTGCATCTCGTGGTACCAGAGCGCAGCCTGTTCAGAGCCTTCCAAGTTACTCAACTTCTGTATTCTCAGGAGGGAGTTTCTCATCCAGTCTCAGCCACTGATTAAGGTGCTGGGTTTTAACCTGCCACTTTTGGATTCTCGCTTGCTTAGGTGTTCCTGCAAGTATCTCTCTCAGTCTTAGGAAGCTGTTTCTTGATTTAAGGTGTTGGTATGCTGGCTGATAATCGGAACAGAGGATGGGCCAGAGATGTCACTGCCTTGGTCCTTTCATTGTTGGCCGATACTTCCTGACGAATGTCAGGTGCTGCAATACCAGCTAAACAGTATGAGTTCTCCAGTGGTATGGGGTGTAGACATCTTGTGATAATGCAGCATGTCTCATTGAGAGCCACATCCACTGTTTTAGCGTGGTGTGATGTATTCCACACTGGGCATACGTATTCAGCAGCAGAGTAGCAAAGCGCAAGGGCAGATGTCTTCACTGTGTCTGGTTGTGATCCCCCTGGGCAGGGACGTAGCCAGGATTTTGATTCAGGGGCTGAGTTTGGTTTGGGGACGACGACTGAGACTGGGTGGAAGAGGGTCTACCCTAGCAAACCTTTGTATTGTTATCCCAATAACCTCATTAATGTGGGATATAATGAGCATGGTGATCAGATCATGATATGAATAAACATAACAGTTTAAATAATGTACCAGTAAGGCCTTTTTGCGGACCACCCTGAGAATTTCAGGGGGACTGAAGCCCCTTAGCCCCCCTGGCTACATGCCTGCCCCTGGGAGTCACTCTGGACCGTATTCTTGGACATGAAGTAAGGGATTTACAGTTCATGGTACTTGAACAAGGAAACTGCAAAGGAAGAAAACCCCCTTTTAAAAAAAGAGGACTGACGACTTCAAAGTAGCCATTACGGAGGTCTTCTCTTGTCATGTAGTTAGAGACAAATGGTGACGGCTCCCTTCATGACAAATCCCGGGACCTGCAGGGACCACCCACAGACATGCCCCCAAAGAAGATGGCCACAGCACAGGGGACAGAATGCTTACTATTTTGCTGATCACATAGTAAAGCAGTGCATTTCATGCGATTTATATTTTTAAAACACGATATGAAACCCATGTCCAAATGCTCCATTCCTAAAATCTTTTGTAGACGGATTCTAACAGGTTGACAACGAAAGAAGACTAACATCATTTGATGGGACCTGTTGAGATCCCTATGCAAATGACTTCAGAAACTGAGTATCACTTAATGTGATGAGGTCCTACGGCTACTACATCCATTAGCATCCCCACCAAAAAACATTACACACAAATCTACAGTATCCAGTTGAAGAGCTTTGCACTCTGCCCCTGGTGGTTTTATTTTCTTAATTTTCTATATCCAATAGAACAGTGTTTCCCAACCAGTGTGCCGTGAGCGATCATCAGGTGTGCCGTGGGAAATTGGAACCTCCAATACCCTTTCTTCCCCCTCCTGCCGAACACTTTTTCTTCTCCACTCAGGCTCCCTTCTTCCCAGCCTCACTCTGCTCGATTTGCCTTGCTTTGCTCACGCTGCCGCTTCTGGGGGAGGGGGGAGGAAAGAAGACGTGACCCGTGCGGGCGCTACTAGACAGACTCGCCCCACGTCTTCCTCCCTCCCCTCCACAGTGCTCTCTAAATATAGGTGAACTACAACTCCAAAACTCAAGGTCAATGCCCACCAAACTCTTGTAGTATTTTCTCTTGGTTATGGTAGTTCTGTGTGGGAAGTTTGATTCCATTGCATCATTGGTGAAGTTCAGAATGCTCTTTGATTGCGGGTGAACTATAACTCCCAGCTGTTGAGCAAGACCTTCGTGTGTGTCTTTCTACCATTCCTGCCAGGATATCTATGTTGTGTTCATCGAAACAGGCCCAGGTTTCACACTGAGTGTATAAATACATTTAAAAACATATTACCTATATGTATTACTGTGTTAGAGTGTCATTTTGTGTGATTTTGGTTGGTGGTGTGCCCCAGAATTTTGTAAATGTAAAAAAATGTGCAGCGGCTCAAAAAAGGTTGAAAAACACTGCACTAGAAGAATAAATAAGTAATAAATAAATAAATAAATACTGTCTTCATAAAATGACATAATAATAATAATAATAATACAGCTGGACAACATCAAACATGAACATGTGAAAACTCTGGTTATCAAATAATACATTCAAAGGGTCAGAAAATTCTCAAATGCAAGCACAATGGAGGCAATACCATCAAGGCCATAAACACCTGGGCCATACCTGTCATAAGATATACTGCTGGCATCATAAACTGGACAATTTGGACAGAAAAACAAGAAAACCCATGACCATCCATAATTCGCTACATCCTCACAGTGATGTTGACCGGCTCAATCTGCCTAGAAGTCTGGTGGCAGAGGACTCTTACAAGTCAAACAAGTAGTTGAAGAAGAAAAACACGATGCCCTGGCAGAAGATGTCAAGGAAAGCCAAGAACACACTTTAATTGAAGTCAATAATCGGAAACTTCTCAAAGGACAGCAGACAAAGAGTCAGTACAAGAAATCTGCACTCCAAACCAGAGCTGACAGCTGGCACAACAAAGTATTGCATGGGCAGTTCTGTGACAAAATTGAAGGAAAAGTTGACAAGGAGAAGACCTGGATATGGCTCACGGATGGAACCCTGAAGAAGGAGACAGAAGGCCTGATTCTTGCAGCCCAGGAGCAAGCCATCAGAACCAATGCCATTAAGTCCAAGATCGAAAAATCAGCTGATGACCCAAAAGCTGATGAAACCATGAATCATATCCTCAGCTGTTGCAAGAAAATTGCACAGATGGACTACAAACAAAGACACAATTCTGTGGCCCAAATGATTCAATGGAACTTATGTCACAAGTACCACCTGCCAGCAGTAAAGAATTGGTGGGATCATAAACCCGCAAAGGTAGTAGAAAATGAGCACGCAAAAATACTGTGGGACTTTCAAATCCAGACTGACAAAGTTTTGGAACACAATACACCAGACATCACAATTATGGAAAATAAAAAAGTTTGGATTATTGATGTCGCCATACCGGGTGACAATCACATTGAGGAAAAACAACAGAAAAAGTTCGGCTGTTGTCAGGACCTCAAAATCGAACTGCAAAGGCTCTGGCATAAACCAGTACAGGTGGTCCCAGTAGTCATTGGCACACTGGCTGCCGTGCCAAAAGATCTCAACTGGCATTTGGAAACAGTAAACATTGGAAAAAAATCACGATCTGTCAACTGCAAAAGGCCACCTTACTTGGATCTGCGCACATCATTCGGAAATACATCCTAGACGCTTGGGAAGTGTTTGACTTGTGATCTTGTGATATGAAATCCAGCATATAGATCTCGTTTGCTGTGACATACTGTGGATTTGTGTCACAATAATAATAATAATAATAGAAGTTTATCCTCATCTTTATTGAAGAAAAGTGGGTATTTTTTCCTCATATGGAATGATCTGGCCTTATACAATAACTTTGAAAAGACAATAAATTGTTTTTCCTTCCAATGGCCAATCAGAAAAGTATATGCAAGATGTTGGTTCAATCTCATTGGCTGGAGGAGGATGACTGGATCGTGTTTTCACAAACTGTATTGTACAGTCTCTGTGTTGTCACCCATATTTTCCAATGTCTTCCTAGCTGTGGTTTATGGGAACTGTAATCCAAAATACCCAAGACTAATCATAATGAATTATTATGTGTTTTAGGATGTTAACTTCAACACAATTTAAAACTACCTGCCTTACCTGTCTCAAAACTTGCGCTGTGCTGGCATGATTGGAATTTTAGCACAGATCTGTTTTGGAATCTGGATCTCCTGATAGCACGGAAAGCAATATACTATTAAAATCCTCTATACATGTTGAGTATCCCTTATCTGAACTGCTTGGGACCAGATGTGTTTGTAGTTTCAGATTTGGGGGGGGAGGATGTTGGTATTTCCATATGCGTAGATAATATCTTGGAAATAGTACCTAAGTTTAAAAATGCTACTTTTATAGACAATATTCTTAATATTTTTCTGCATGAAACCAAGTTTGTGTACCCTCAACTTGCTTCTGACACAATAAATAAATAACTGTGAACAATTTTGGATACTGGAGTATTTCAGATTATGGAATTCCAAAAAAGGGAAGCTCAGCCCATATTTTGCCTTTGCATGCCTAAGAAATAACAATTAAAACAGTAATTAAATGCAAGGTCGTTTAGGTTCCATCTCCATTGCCCATTTAATTCAGCTCGAAGTTAGCTTCAAACTGCAGAAGCTAGTGTTTCCCAACCTTTTTTGAGCCGTGGTACATTTTTTACATTTACAAAATCCTGGGGCACACCACCAACCAAAATGACACAAAATGACACTCTAACACAGTAATACATAGTTAATATGTTTTTAAATGTATTTATAAACTCAGTGTAAAACCTGGGCCTGTTTCGATGAACACAACATAGATATCCTGGCAGGAATGGCAGAAAGACACACACGAAGGTCTTGCTCAACAGCTGGGAATTATAGTTCACCCGCAATCAAAGAGCATTCTGAAATCCATCAATGATGGAATGGAATCAAACTTCCCACACAGAACTCCCATAACCAAGAGAAAATACTATAAGAGTTTGGTGGGCATTGACCTTGAGTTTTGGAGTTGTAGTTCACCTATATCCAGAGAGCACTGTGGTCTCAAACAATGTTGGATCAGGACCAAACTTGGCATGAATACTCAATATGCCCAAATGTGAACACAGATGGAGTTTGGGGGGAATAGACATTGACATTTGGGAGTTACAGTTTCTGGGATTTATAGTTAACACACAATCAAAGAGCATCCTGAACTCTTGCAACAATGGAATTGAACCAAACTTGGCATATTGAACTCTCAATTCCCACGGCACACCTGATGATCGCTCACGGCACACTGGTTGGGAAACACTGAGCTAGATAATGAACATCCGGGAAGAAGCACCAAAGAAAGAGCCTAACCAGCATTAGAGCTTTGTGGTTTGTGTAATTGGAAAAAAAATTCCAGGCATTGCTTCTGCTTCTTTGGCACAACAGCATCAGAGAACATCTTATATCCAATATATTTATTTTAAATTAATTATGTGGCTGCAAACCTGTTTGGGGAATGGGCTTGCCGGAGAAGAGAGGGAAGGGCTGTTCAGTTTTGGGCCAGTTTGCTACTAAAATGTTCTCAAATATGTCAAAATGGGAAAGGGTGAAGTGACTCCTCCCCAATCACCTTCCATAATTGCAGCCACCCACAAAGCCTTTTTATTTTCCAATAAAACTGGAGGAAATGGCTTATTGCAACTTTAAGACCACAAGTAAAATCCTGGTTGAGAAGTTGAGATGTAGCTGGCATTCCCCATCACGCAAAATTACCTTAATAAACAAATTGGAACAACAGGAAAACATTGTTTTCAAAGTAAGTAGGTGATAAACAAGAAAACATTTTAAAATTTGCTCTTCTACATATGAATGTTATTTGATTTTCTGTCCTCCTCCTTTTTTTTAATCTGAGACCCCTTCAACACTTCCATATAAAATGCAGATTATAGTGTTCCCTCGCTACTTCGCGGTTCAATTATTACGGACTCGCTATTTCGCAGTTTTCATTAATATTAATGTAATATATATATGGCGGTATTTTCACTGTTTTGCGGGTTTTTGCCACCACCACTCTCGAAGGCGCTTTCCTTCCTCGGTCCTCCCTTCCTTCAGCCTTGAAGGACCTTTCCTTCCTGTCCTTCACTTTATTTTAAGTTTATAAGAACGTAAAATAGTGTATAACTGTTATCGAACAGCTGTCACTTCCCCGGACCGGCTGCTCCGACAACCGGGCAAGCCCCGTGGACCGACCACAGAGCAGAGCCCGCGAGGGTTCAGTTAACCTGGCGAGCCAGGAGCGGTTAGGTCCTCGTAGTCTACCCGCCTCCCTTGGACCCAATTATGCTCACCAATCTGTTAGGTAGATGCCACGAAATTGTTTATTCTGCTCAGCTGAGTAGGATGCGACCGCAAATTCCCTGATCCCGCAAAGACGCATACATGTACAATCAAAACATTGGTTTTTAAAGGTTACAGAACTGTCAAAACAATTGAAATTCCCGCCTGCCCCCTTCTGGGCCGGCTCCGTCGGTGATTGGTCAGAACGATGAGATCAGCTGATGGGTGGGATGTTGACCGGCTCTGGGGAGCCTATCGGCGCTTACTCCCATTCGCCATCCCAGCCAATCAGGAGTCTGTGGCCATATATGGAGTTCCAGGAAGGGAAGCTCAGACGGAAATGGCTGTCAATATTGGCATATGAGTAAAACAAAAGAGTCCTAGCTAGGTAAACGACCTTAAATGACACCTGGGAGTGATGGGATTAGTGGACTTGAGGATGAATGGGAAAGGAGGAAGAGACTTGACGACAGAAACTCACTCAAGCCTTTGTGTGACCGAGGGTCTATTTTGGGACACAATCTGGGTTCCGAGGCCAGCTGTGGCTCCCTTTGTGTGAGCAAATACTTCATGTCCAGGTCCCAGAGGATGAATTAATTGGACTAAACTCCGATGATTAATACTTCCTTCAGGCTGATGGAATGTGGGCCCAAGACAAGAGCCTGGGTAATCCAAAACAAGATTTCCATCAGAAGAGCTCATGCAATGAGAACAATGATGATCCATAAAAGGTTTAGGATGGGAATCCGGTTACTTCCTCTCAGCTGACACAATAGCGAAAATACAGGCAATCTTTCTTTACATGGCAAAGAGGGGGGAGGGAAAAGGTTACAAGGAATCAAAGGGAAAACTTATGAAGCCACACTGTATGTACAGGGATACAGGGGTACAGAAATGAGTCTATGATCCGTGTCCTTGGGCGAACTACATATCCCAGCCTGCAAAGGCTTGGGCTGCAGGTCCAAAGCCTCTCAAAAGCCCATAGATGTACTTTTGGCTCTCTGGCTGCTTCCAGCCAGGAAGGGATCTTGAGTTCGCTTCAGGGTCCTTGATGAAACTATCTTTCCCAGGACAGGGGAGGGTCCATGATGAATAGCGAGGCTTCTAGGCTCAATCAGCCAGGGAGAAGCATCAGGAACAGTCCAGGAGAAGAGAAAACAATCAGGAAGGGGCAAATGAGGCTGCAGTACTAGAGAGAACTAGATCTTCCTTTGGCATCAACGCTTGCCTTTCACCCACCCCCCTGAAGAGATTTCTTCGGGCCAAAACTGCCCCAAAAGCTGCCGCTCCTGAGCTAGGATATGCTTCCCCCAGGCCAGAAAAAGGATAGGGAGAGAGGAAGGAAGGAGAGGAAAACGGTGGGAGAAATGGCAGAGCGTTTTGATTTGTTTTGGTTAACTTTGGAAAGTTTTCCTGTGGGGAGAGGAGAAGGCGTTTTGGGGACTGTAGAGGCCTAGCATAGGCCTGGCTGTTGTTGCTTGGAGGGAGGGGAATGTATTTGCTACTGTCTTGAGGTGGTCTGCTTATGGGGTTGTAAGTGTTATTGCAATGTGTGTGGCAGAGGGATACTGGGGACCCTCTCCTGTTCGTTCCTTTTGGGGTTTGGTGCTTCCTGGCTCGACTACATAACTACTAAAATAATGTATAAATATTAAAGTAAATATAGCGTCCCCACTTCGCTGATTTTCACTGGAACGTAACACCCACAATAAATGAGTGAACACTGTATCTGCTTTGAAGTGGGTTATATGGCAGTGTATACTCAAATAATGCCATTCAAAACCAAAAATGTGGATTGCCTGCTTTGATAATCTGGATTATATGGCAGTTTAGAAGGGGCCTGCGTCCATATTAAATGCAGATTATCCAGTCTACACTGGATTATATGGCAGTGTAGACTCATACAGTGCAGTTTGGAAGTGTAGATCGAGCCAGAGTCATTCAGGTATTTCAGACTTCACTTACCAGAGAAAGCATAGGCCAATTTGGTCCCTATCGGTGTTTTGGACTTCAACACCCAAAATTCCTAACAACCTCAGACCTCTTTGTTTTCCCCCTCAGATGCTGGATTATATGACAGTGTAGACTCAGATAATCCAGTACAAAGCCAAAAATGTGGATTGTCTGCTTTGATAATCTGGATTATATGACAGTGTAGAAGGGGCCTGAGCCACTTTCTACAATGCCATATAAAATGCAGAGTATCTGATCTGAAACGGATTATATGGCAGTGTAGATTCATATAATCCAGTTCAAAGTGAATAACGTGGATTATCTGCTTTGATAATCTGGATTATATAGCAGTGTGGGTTATATGACACTGCCCTATATCCCAGGACCTGATCTCAGATTATTTGCTTAGAACTGGATTATATGAGTCTAATCTGGGATCCGATTCTGGGATTTAAGGCAGTGTAGATCCCGCTATTACCGAACAATTTAGGACAGCCTGGCCCATAGGGGGCAGAGGCCCAGAAGTACCCATAAAACGAGGATTTCAGCAAAACCTCTGGTGAAGTTTTAAAAACAAACTAAAAATTCCTTTCCCAAATGATCTCACCAAAGAAGCCCGGAAGAAGATGCCACTGAAGTTTTTATTCTTGTCAGCTGAGAAGGATGACCACCAAAGTTTTCTTGTTGCAAAGCAGTCATAAAGTTACATTCAAACATATGCCATTTTTATACACTTTACAGAACTTGTCAAATTCAAACTTTCCTGCTCCTGCATGCTGTAGGCTTCATGATGATTGGTTGGAACCTTCTAAGCCAGCTGTAGCGGGAACCAATCGTGAAACAGCGCCGGCGAATGGGAAGCGAGGGACAGGAATGTGTTCAAAACAAAGAGCAGCTGGAGTTTTCTTGATTAGATCATGTCCATAAGTAAATGAAGATCCGAGCCCCTGACCTTTTGAGCCAAAGGAATTCTTTTGTTCTTGGTGAAAAACAGGAATTGTCCATAACGACCCTCCTTGTTGACAAAGGGTCACATGCAGATTCTATCCACGAGAAGTTTCAGCCTTCTGGATGGTAAACAAATGAAATAAGTGTAGCTGTGTACTAGTTTCCGAGGCCAGTAGTGACAGCAGATTAGAAAATATGAAATATAGTTATGCCATACGTTCTATAAATGCGGGATGAGGCTAATCTCAGAGGGTCCAGCGTTTATGAAACAAAAGGAGTCTTTCAAAAATGGGGAGAAGGGAGAGAACATTCTCCAAACCAGAAAGAATCCTCTGTCATGCAAATTGCTCCAATGATTGGATTAAAGCAGTGTTTCTCAACCAGTGTGCCGTGAGCGATCATCAGGTGTGCCCTGGGAAATTGGAACCTCCAATACCCTTTCTTCCCCCTCCTGCCCACAGTGCTCTCTGGGTGTAGGTGAACTACAACTTCCAAACTCAAGGTCAATCCCCAAGCAAACCCTTTCATACTTTCTGTTGGTAATGAGAGTTCAATATGCCAAGTTTGGTTCAATTCCATTGTTGCAAGAGTTCAGGGTGCTCTTTGATTGTGTGTTAACTATAAATCCCAGAAACTGTAACTCCCAAATGTCAAGGTCTATTTTCCCCAAACTCCATCTGTGTTCACATTTGGGCATATTGAGTATTCATGCCAAGTTTGTTCCTGATCCAACATTGTTTGAGTCCACAGTGCTCTCTGGATATAGGTGAACTACAACTCCACAACCCAAGGTCAATGCCCACCAAACTCTTATAGTATTTTCTCTTGGTTATGGGAGCTCTGTGTGGGAAGTTTGTGGCTTTCTGCCATTCTTGCCAGGATATCTATGTTGTGTTCATCAAAACAGGTCCAGGTTTCACACTGAGTATATAAATACATTTAAAAACATATTAACTATATGTATTACTGTGTTAGAGTGTCATTTTGTGTCATTTTGGTTGGTGGTGTGCCCCAGGATTTTGTAAATGTAAAAAATGTGCCGCGGCTCAAAAAAGGTTGAAAAACACTGGATTAAAGGGTGCAGCCAGGAATGTGGTCACCCTGATCTTGAAAAACAACAGCTGAGTCACGTAGCCTTCCTCATATTATTTTACACATGGGGAGGGGAAAAACATGCAGGAAAATTACATAGGAGGGTTTCAGGGGAGTATCACCAATATCTCAGAATTATTTCATATGCAAGGGGTGGAAAGAAAGTCCACATGATCTTGAAAAGCATCAAATCCATATACTTTGGGGGAAAGTCCATCTGTGTCCTTGGGAAAACTATAAGAGAAAAGTCCTTTTTGCTAATAGCCAGAGGAGAGTCCAAACACACGGAAGTCCTTGGAAAACTATGTCTCCAACACACTCTGGGCTTGCCCCTGTTGGCTTGTCCACATGCAACTCTGTGCGCAGAGTCCATGGCTTCAGGTTAAGTGAGGCAAGAAAACAGAGAGGTAGAAATGCCTGGAGCTCTTTTGATGCCAAATCCCAGTCTTTTGTGTTAGAGATGCCAGACCATATGTGCAGGAACATTGGAACTCCCTGCTGCAGGTCAAACCAATTAGGATGCACATGGGCTCTTTCTGGGGCTCGCCTTCACCGCCTGATTTGCAGTTTGGTTTGCCCTGTAGCTCAGACTAGGCAGAGCCTACTCCCTGGTGACCAGTAGGTATCTTGCTCTCTGTTTATTTCACAAGCTGAAATAAAGCTACATGTTAAGATAAACCTTTTTAAAATTCTAACCTTTTAATTATATTTTTTTGCCCAAATATCTTTGAAACTAATGATATCTAGACTTTCTTTGAGAAATTGCATAGGTAAGCAAGTGAAAATGATGGATTTGGTTTGTCATGAGGAAGAAGAAAGAGAGCATGCTTTTTGCACCACTGGCAAAATGTGTTCGGATTATCTGGGCGGGAGAATCTCGAGCGATCTGGCCCTGATAATCAAAAGCACAATTGAGAAACAGATGTTGACCACTCTCCTTGAACACCGAAAACAATGAGAAAGAGCTCAAATAATAAAATGGAGAGGATCCTGGCAAGAAATATAGTGTGATGACACTTTTACGACCTGAGATGCTTACAATATACAGATACGCCGTGTTGTTTGCTTTCCATACACAGCTTGAGATCACATGCTTCGCTCTCTCTACTGCCATGTGGACTCAGGAAGGACAATATATTTTCTTTCCCAAATAGACCTCGTGTTTCTAGTCAGGTGCAGAAAGCAAATAAATTCCAGGAGACATTTTGGGTCTATTATTCAATGGGATAGTCATCTTCCAACCCTTGATCCCCATGAAAGAAAGTGATGATGGGAAGGGGGAGACAGGGAATATGCAAGGGAGCACAGATAAGTTTTTTGGCAAGAGGAAACTTCCCTGAGAGTCCATGGGAGTGAGAACCCATTGTGTTGCTTATCCATTGGAGTGGACTGGTGATGTCCTAAATCAGTGTTTCCCAACCTTTTTTGAGCCGCGGCACACTTTTTACATTTACAAAATCCTGGGGCACACCACCAACCAAAATGACACAAAATGACACTCTAACACAGTAATACATATAGTTAATATGTTTTTAATGTATTTATACACTTAGTGTGAAACCTGGGCCTGTTTCGATGAACGCAACATAGATATCTTGGCAGGAATGGCAGAAAGACACAAACTTCCCACACAGAACTCCCATAACCAAGAGTTTGGTGGGCATTGACCTTGAGTTTTGGAGTTGTAGTTCACCTATATGGTTCTGAAATCTGGGGTGCAAATGATACTCCCCTCCTGGATAAGGCCCAAGCTCAACATCTGAAGTGGTTTTTAGGGGTTGATAGAAGCTCCCCAGCAGCGGCAGTTAGGGCGGAGTTGGGAATGTTCTCTATTAGCACACAATCTAAGATCAGAGCCTTTAACTACTGGCTCAAGGTCATGGAGATGGAGGCGTCTCGCCTCCCAAAATTATGTTTGCTGGAACAATCTAGCAGTTCTTATAAATCGGGGGCTGACCATTTGTTTGATTACATCAGAAGGTGCGGCATTCAGGTAATATTCCCAGTCCACCTATCTGGTCAAGAGCTAAGTAAGCACTTCAAAGAAGTGCGTCAACGAATTAATGACATTGCGGCCCAAACCCATATAGACTCTTTAGGTTCTACCGTTTCCCTGAGATGGTTGAGTGGTTTTAAGAAACCCTTCCAACTAACCACTTACTTACAGCAAGGAAGGTTACACCACCTAAGGAAAATTTTCACTAGAGCCAGGTTTGAGCAATTAGATTCAATGGTGAGATATGGGAGGTTCAAGAAAATTCCCTATGAAGAGCGTATCTGTATTTGTGGTGCCCCTGAGATCGAAGATCTAACTCATCTTCTGCTTTATTGTAAAATCTATCAAATAGAGAGAAAACAACTGCTAGAGATATTTCTCGTGGGAAAAAATCATTGGGACCCTCTAGCAAAAGTCTCACTTCTGCTGGCCGGCTCCAACAAGCTGATAACAGATGCTACTGCTCGTTTTTCTCTGTAAAGCCATGAAACTAAGATCTGATTACATAGATGCAATTGGAATAAATTGTGTTGGAGATGAGGACCTGTGAATTGTTACCACCTCCTTAGAATCCCTCCTGCTGGGCAAAACAGGGGTTTAATTGATGTAATGGTCTAGAATTCTCCTCAGATTGTTTTAGAATCATTGCAATGTGTCTGTGTTCTGTGTGTATTTGATATGGCTTCTGGCTAATCAATAAAATTGTTGTTGTTGTTATATCCAGAGAGCACTGTGGACTCAAACAATGTTGGATCAGGACCAAACTTGGACCAAACTTGGCATGAATACTCAACATACCCAAATGTGAACACAGATGGAGTTTGGGGAAAATAGACCTTGACACTTGGGAGTTACAGTTTCTGGGATTTATAGTTAACACACAATCAAAGAGCACCCTGAACTCCTGCAACAATGGAATTGAACCAATCTTGGCATATTGAACTCTTTTTCTTCTACACTGTCGCTTTTGCCACCTTTTTGATCTGAGGGGGCAGCGTGAGCGTATTCAGGAGGGGAGGGGGGAGGGAGGAAGGCGTGACCCATGCGGGCGCTACTGTGCAAACTCGCCCCAGAGCAAAGCGAGCAGAGCAAGGCTGGGAAGAAGGGAGCCCGAGTGGAGAAGAAAAAGTGTTCAGCAGAAAGGGTATTGGAGGTTCCAATTTCCCACGGCACACCTGATGATCGCTCGCGGCACACTAGTGTGCTATGGCACACTGGTTGGGAAACACTGTCCTAAATGAACAGATAAAACAACTAGCTACTGATTTTAATAATATCTGCATTCATTTGCGTATCTTGAATTTCATACTAAGAATTATATAAAATAAAAACGCAGGACTGAAATCTTTCCTGGCATGATAACATGCTAAATGGAATGAACTACAACTCCCAAATGTCAGGGTCTATTTTCCCTCAAACCACACCAGTGTTCACATTTGGGCCAAGTTTGGTCCAGATCTATCATTGTTTGGGTTAACAGTGCTCTCTGGGTGTAGGTGAACTACAACTCCAAAACCCAAGGGCAATGCCCACCAAACCCTTCCAGTACTTTCTGTTGGGAGTTCTGTGTGCCAAGTTTGTTTCAAGTCCATCGCTGGTGGAGTTCAGAATGCTCTTTGATTGTGGGTGAACTATAAATCCCAGCAACTCCAACTCCCAAATGACAAAATCAAACTCCCTCAACCTTAGCAGTATTCAGATTTGGGTGTATCGGGTATTTGTGCTAAATTTGGTCCAGTGAATGAAAATGCATCCTGCAGATCAGATATTTACATGACGATTCATAACAGTAGCAATGGAAATAATGTTATGGTTAGGGGTCACCACAACACGAGGAACTGTATTAAGGGGTCACGGCATTAAAAAGTTGAGAAACACTGTTATAGAAGCTCTGGAGTAAACTGGTTCTTCTTGTGCCAGATTAATGGCTGAAAGTAGCGCTTTTGCTGAGGAAATGGACATATTTTGTGTGGACTGATCACAACAGATTCAATGTAAATACATTTCTTTCAGCCTGTGTAGGCATGGGGTGTTCTTAGCGGTGTCATTGGTGACAATATGAAGGAGGCAGAAGAGGTACTGGTCTGTGTCCCTAATAAACTTTAGCAAGTTGTTCGTGACATCCCGAATACACATGCCAAGGACATAGCACACTTCTGGATTCATCTTGTCTGGCTTGCAAACAGATTCCTCAGAATTACAATATCATAAACTACGTGGGCCACACAGAATGCTAGAAACCAGAAACAAAATGCCTCAAAAATGATTGGAAGCCCCCTTTGGAGCTTAAAAATTGGGCTTTTTGAAAGGTATGGTTGGCAAGGGTGAAAGGAAATGTCTGCAACCTCTTTAAAAGATGTTCTTGGGGGCTTCCTGGAGAGGCAAATTACCTTTTCTGTCACCATAAAGGGGTGGTAGCAGCTCTGAAGATGTGAACTGTTTATCTGCTGCAAAAATAAGTTTTTTGGGGGGTGGCATACAAACCATACTTTTGTAATAAGAAATTCAATGTGCAGATTTGATAAAAATGTGAATTTAATATGATGTGTGGAAATGAATGGAAGAATGGAAGGATGTATGGATGAGTTAATACTTTTGGAAGCACCAGTATAATATTAAGGCCTCACAGCAGCGTTTGATACAGTCGATCATGATCTATTGACCCACTGCCTTGCCGGGGCCAGGGTGAGGGGGACAGCCCTTAACTGGGTGTCCTCCTCCCTTAGGAACCAGCTACAGCGAGTGAGGAGGGGAGAAGTTGTCTCTGGGGGTTCCCCGCTTCATTGCGGGGTCCCTCAGAGGGTGTGAAGGCGTGGCTGATGCCACCTGTGTATAAGACTTTAAGTTACAAGGTTTAAACTATTGGATTATGTTTTAGCTAGTTTGTTTAGTGTTGTTAAGTTTTGGTTGCATTGATTGGTTCTTTAGAGTTGTCAATCATCGTTAAGTTTTTTTTTCTCCCCCTTGAGACTTTGGAAACCTAGCTTTCACTTTAGATTTTGCCTGCATCTCTACAGAAGAGGACGTGTGAGAGCAGTGGTTCTCAACCTTGGGTCCCCAGATGTTTTGGCCTTCAACTCCCAGAATTCTAACAGCTGGTAAACTGGCTGGGGTTTCTGGGAGTTGTAGGCCACACCTGTTGAGAACCACTGTGGAGGGTTTGCCAGCAAGGCCTCAGTCAGGCATTCTCTAGCACCAACTCTTTATATCTTGAATTCATTCTGCATGTCCAGCACACCTGGATGGGACTGTGGAATCTCAAGCGCCTTCAACTAGTCATTTGGCACCAAGAGGAAGGCTCTGTGCCTTCAATATAGGCCATTTGACTGGGGCTAAGAGAGTTCTCACCTCAAAGCCATTGAGAGAGAGAGAATTTGGAAACCCATCCGGCTGAAAGCTTCCTGGACTCAAACAACTAAAGAACTGTAATGTATATTTTATTTTACCCCTGTTTGGAGAACCAAGTTTAGTACCTCTATAAGATAACTCCTTTTGTGAACAATAAAGCCTGTTTGAGTTATCTAAAGTGACTGGTTTGGTCCTTGGGAGTGCCAGTTCTCTATGGGAAGGCAAGAAGAAGTCCCCTGGGAAGAGGACTATTCTAAGCTAAAGACCCCAGGTGCGTCTTCACAGAGGGCAATTCTCTCCCCTCTGTTATTTAACATCTACATGCGACCACTTGCCCAGCTGGTACGTGGCTTTGGGCTTGGGTGTCACCAGTACGCTGATGACACTCAGCTCATTCAGAGGATGGAGGGCTGGCCTGAATCCATACCTGATAATTTCCATCTTTGCCTTGAAGCCGTTACTGGATGGCTGCGAGCCAGTAGGTTGAAGGTGAATCCGGCAAAGACGGAGATCCTGTGACTTGGTCGCCCGGGCGGTGGGGATGTTCCGCTTCCGACCCTGGATGGCGTGACACTATTTGTCATCCATTAAAAGCCTTGGGGTGACTTTGGACCCTCTTTGGACCCACCGTCAGCAGAGTGGCGTTTTTCCATCTTCGGGGGAAGCTGGCCCCCTATCTGTCTCGGTCATCTACGGCAGTGTTTCTCAACCAGTGTGCCGTGGCACACTAGTGTGCCGTGAGCGATCATCAGGTGTGCCGTGGGAAATTGGAACCTCCAATACCCTTTCTTCCCCCTCCTGCCGAACACGTTTTCTTCTCCACTCAGGCTCCCTTCTTCCCAGCCTTGCTCTGCTTGCTTTGCCTCGCTTTGCTCACGCTGCCACTTCTGCGGGAGGGGGGAGGGAGGAAGACCTGTCCCATGCGGGCGCTACTGCTCAGACTCACCCCACATCTTCCTCCCTCCCCTCCACAGTGCTCTCTGGATATAGGTGAACTACAACTGCAAAACTCAAGGTCAGTGCCCACCAAACTCTAGTATTTTCTCTTGGTTATGGTAGTTTTGTGTGGGAAGTTTGATTCCATTCCATCATTGCTGGAGTTCAGAATGCGCTTTGATTGCGGGTGAACTATAACTCCCAGCTGTTGAACAAGACCTTTGTGTGTGTCTTTCTGCCATTCCTGCCAGGATATCTATGTTGTGTTCATCGAAACAGGCCCAGGTTTCACACTGAGTGTATAAATACATTTAAAAACATATTAACTATATGTATTACTGTGTTAGAGTGTCATTTTTGTCATTTTGGTTGGTGGTGTGCCCCAGGATTTTGTAAATGTAAAAAATGTGCCGCGGCTCAAAAAAGGTTGAAAAACACTGATCTACGGCAGTCTTTCTCAACCAGTGTGCCATGGCACACTAGTGTGCCATGACGGGCCTCCTGCTGTGCCGCGAGAAAAGCTCTTTGCCCCCCTTCCTCCCCCGTCCTGCTGAACTCCTGTTGCTTGGGGGAGGAGGAAGGGCCGGGCAGTGGCGAAGAAAAAGAAGAAGGGACCGGGGCGCCGCCTCCTTCAGCCGTTTCCCCAGCCAGCCCCCAATCCGCCATGACTCCCACCATGACTCTCGCCCCTCGCTGGTCTGTAGGAGAGCTGAAGCTGGGGGAGGGGGCGGGGCTCTGCCCCCTCCCCCGGCTTCGGCACTCTCAGGAGCTGCTCCAGCCTTGAGGGGACAGTGCCAAGCCAGCATTGTGCTGGCTCTGGCACCGCTGGCTTGGCACTGCCCCTCAAGGCTGGAGCTGCTGCTGGGAGAGGTGAAGCCGGGGGTAGGGAGCGGGGCATGGCGCAGCCTGGCTCCGCCCCCTCTCCGGCTTCGGCACTCCCAGCAGCTGCTCCCAGCAGGCCACCAAGCCCCAGCCGTTCTTACTGTGTTAGAGTGTCATTTTGTGTCATTTTGGTTGGTGGTGTGCCCCCAAATTTTTTTAATGTTAAAAGTGTGCTGCGGCTCAAAAAAGGTTGGGAAACACTGATCTACGGTCATCTCGAGGCTAGACTACTGTAACGCTCTTTACATTGGCCTTCCTTTGTCGGTGATCCGGAGACTTAAGCTTGTGAAGAACGCTGCAGCTTGACTCCTTGCTGGGGTCTCGGTGAGTTGCCACATCACGCCGATTCTGCGCAAGCTGCACTGGCTACCTATAGAATGTTAGTTTTGAATTTTAAGGCCTTAAATGGTCTAGGGCCAGTGTACCTACGGGACCACCTCATCCCATATTATCCCACTAGATCTCTACGCTCCGAGGAGCAGAATCTCCTGATCATTCCTAGTTGATTAAGTTGAAAATATTTCCTAAGATAAACTTCCTTTTGCAAATGCTCCCCATCTTAAAAAACAACTATATGTTGAAAAAGTGACAAGCGGAATTAGCTAAATTTGTATGGCTAAGAGAATGGAGGATTAGGAATGCCAAATTTGATAAAATATTACGAAGCCAATTGTATAGAGGGACTAAAATATTGGGTCGAGTTAAACAATAAAGAACTACTTAACTTGGAAGGCCACGATATAAAATTTGGATGGCATGGCTACTTAATATATGATAAAATAAAACAAGATAAAGGGTTTAATAATCATATTATAAGATCATCGCTTTTTAAAGTATGGAATAAGTTAAAAAAATTGTACACAAAAATCCCTCTTTGGACTTCTCCAACTGAAGCCTTTAAAATAAAAAGAATGGAAGATGATTTAGGGCCAACGTACAGGAATATTATCGAGAAAGATAGAACAGATATTAAATTTAAAAACCTAGATGAGCTAACGCAATATCAGTTGAATTGGTTTCATTACCACCAAATAACGAAGAGATTCGAGGAGGATAAACGAACTGGATGGGAAGGTGAAAAACTTTGGCTCCAGTCTAAAAGTAAAACTGTAAGTTTAATATACAAATTCCTACTTGAAGTGGATGTGGAAAAATGCCCAACAAAGGAGTATATAGCAAAATGGTCAGCAAATTTAGGTTATAATATTCCTAAAGAAGAATGGGAAAGAATATGGAAGATAAAACAGAAATATACTTATTCGTATTACCTAAAAGAAAATGTGTACAAGATGGTATATACCGTGTTTCCCCGAAAATAAGACACCCCCGATTGTAAGACGTATTGGGGGTGTCAGGGGGGTCGACTAATGTAAGCCATACCCCGAATGTAAGCCGTACCTCGTTGCCACGCCGCCGCCGCCGCCGCCGTGACCGGCCCATCGGCCGCGGCACACCTCCGCGGCACACCTCCTTTCTGCCAGGCCTCCAAGGGAGGGGGAAGAGAGCCAGAAGCATGGCAAAGCGTGCGCTGCATCAGAGTGACGCGTCGTCGCTTTGCCCCGCCCCCGGCTCGCTTCCCCCTCCTTTCCTTTCTCCAAGAAAGGGAGGGAGAAGGGAAGCCGGGGCGGGGCAGAGCAGACGACGGGCGCGGGGCGTCATCACTCTGACACGTCATCACGTCACCTTCTCCCTCCTTTCCTTTCTCAAGAAAGGGAGGGAGAAAGGAGCCGGGGCGGGGCAGCGGCGCTGCCATGCTTCTGGCTTTCTTCCCCCTCCCTTCCTTTGTCCAGAAAGCTGCGCCGCGGAGGTGTGCCGGGGTACGTCTTAGTTTATATAAGACGTACCCCGAAAGTAAGACGTAGGGGGACTTTTCGGGGGGGGAAAGAAAGTAAGACGCTGTCTTACTTTCGGGGAAACACGGTAGGTGGTACTTAACCCCACATCAATTATCAAAAATCTATAAGAACAACAATGATCTATATTGGAAATGCTCCCAAGAACGTGGCACCTCTTTCCACCAGTGGTGGTCATGTAAAATAGTTTAAAAGTTTTGGAATTCGGTAAATAATGTGTTATAAGAAATGCTACACATGAGTATACAAAAAAACCCGGAATTTTATCTGTTGAACATTACAGGACTTCAACAAAACAAGGAATTAGAAAAACTACTTACGTTTCTCATGGCATCGGCAAGAATTGTTGTAGCCAGACATTGGAAATCAACGGATATGCCGGATATTGAAGAATGGCTAATCAAATCTTTAGAAATCGCAGAGCTCGATAAACTTACTTTCCTGCTTAGAGATAACTCTTCCAAACAGTTTAACTCAACCTGGGCTCCCTTTGTTAACCATATGAGAGAGAAAAAACTTGTGAACCTTAAAGGACTATATATATAATGATGCATCTCTCTCCAGCATCAGTGAAATACCAATATTCTAACCCAGATGTGAAGTCAACATCTCTTTTAATTGTTGTGTGCTACTGTGTGTCTTGTTACCCCCACGTTTGTAAGCCCAATGTATGTCTTGTGATGTTGTATATTTACTTCTGTCTTTTTATGACTTTTTTTCCAATAAAACTTAAAAAAAATGCTTAAGATCATCCGGAGAGGCCCTGCTCTCGGTCCCGCCTGCTTTGCAGGCGCGCCTGCTTGGGACAAGAGACAGGGCCTTCTCAGTGGTGGCTCCTTGGCTTTGGAACTCCCTTCCTAGTGACATCAGATCGGCCCCCTCCCTCCTGACATTTCGTAAGAAAGTCAAGACTTGGCTTTTCGAGCAAGCATTCGCAGATGAACTTTAATCGAGATCGAGCATTAATATGATGACGAAACGGAAACCGATTTTAAGGTTGTGGAGCTGAGATTTGTATTTTGTAGTTTTTTACTGTTAATTTTATATGTTTTATATGACTGTTTTTATCTTGTGATGTATTGTATATGGCAGGGGTGCTCAGAATGGTGATCGGGATCACCAGGGTGATCTTCGGGCCTCATCCTGGTGATCTTCAGGCCCCTGACCAGGTTTTTTTTTGCTGTTGTTCCTCTTCACACGCCCCTGCACGCTGCAAAGAAGTCCTCCGTCGTTGCTCCTCCCCGCTCCTGCTCGCGCGCCGCCTCCAAAAGCTCCAGAGTCCAAGAGGCAGAATGGGCCCCCTCTTTCGGATTCCTCCTCCCTCCGTCCTTCTCCAGCCACTCAGAGTCGTAAAAGACCAAAGGGGGCGGGCCTGGATGATGCGATGCATGGCTGGCCCCGCATGCATGCGCAGAAGCGCCCATTTTGCCTCTCGGACTTCTCGTGAGCTCTTGGAGGCGGCACGCATGCTGGCGGCATGTAAATAGGAGCAACGACGGAGGAGGAGGAGAAGGACGCTTTGGGGTCATTTCCTTACCGCATCTCAAAGGTTGGTCTTTTTACTTTGGGGTGGGTGCTTGATTGTTTTGTGGCATGTCTCTTTGTTTATTTTTAATGTTTAAAAATGGCCTTTTAGCTCCAAAGCCTCTTTGCTTGCTTTGTTCCTTGAGAAATATATGTTGTGGAATATGGAAATGTGGGAGAAATGGGGTGGTTGGATGTATTTTTGCATGCCCCTTTGTTTACCTTGCTGAGTATTAAATGGCCTTGCAGTTCAAAAGCCTCTCTTCTTACTTTCTGGCTGATAATATGTGTGGTAATATGGCAGTGTGGGAGAAATGGGGTGGTTGGATGTATTTTTATGCTCTGTTTTATATTGTGGTTATTAAATTGAAATGTTGATGTTTTATAACTTCATTTTATGTCAACTGCCCCGAGCCTGCTGGAAGGAGCGGTACATAAAAATGAATAAGAAATATAAATAAATAAATAAGAAAATAGTTATACATTTTACATTTCTGGGTAGGTGATCTTTGGGACTTGGTTTTTTAATCAGTAGCTCCCATGCTGAAAAAGTGTGAGCACCCCTGGTATATGGGCACTTGTTGCTGCTTGTTCACCGCCTTGAGTCGCCTTCGGACTGAGAGATGCGGTATAGAAGCATGGCAAATAAATAAATACCTATTGATCTACTCACATTTGCATGTTTTCGAACTGCTAGGTTGGCAGAAGCTGGGGCTAACCACAGGAGCTCACCCTGCTAACCACCTACCTTCTAATCAGCAAGTTCTGCAGCTTGGCAGTTCAACCCATTGCACCACTGCGGCCCCATTGAAAAACAATAAAAGGGCTTTTTTTGGTTACATTCATCACGAAAGGAAAAAAAATGGATTGAAGAGAAGTTACTTTTGTAACATGAGGCAGAAAGTCCCACAGGTATCTCTCCCTGTCTTGGGCACAATAACAAAGTAAATCAATCACTATCTGCTCTGTTTTCATTACTTCCCAAATGTGCTGACTGATGTAGCTGCCCTTCTCTGTCTAATGGTAAAAGTGGGCCCGTCTAGTACCTTCTGTGTGGCATTGCTTAAAGTGCCGGGCAGGATGGGGAATGGGGTCCGAGAAGAGACCTCATTCTGATGCTGGCTATGCAGTTATGAATATGATGAATGGTTCTGTAAAATATTTCGCTTTTTCTTGTAGAAGGCTGTGACAACAAATGCCCAGATGGTGCCAGTTCATAAATAATAGTTCTGGATGGACTAGTCCAAGATGTTTTCACAAGTGTTACTGGGGTGTGGGAGTGTGCAATTTCTTGGAGAATTTTCTTCATAAAAATATTGATTTATACTCTGCTGAAGACTGGCTGCTTTCCCCCAAGGAATGAAAATCTAGAAGCGAAATTAAAAAAGGAAATATAAATGTGTGTGTCTGTGTATTTAGAAATCCACAAACTAGGGAAAGTAGTTGACTAGATTTATGAATGTGTCAGAAGTACAGTAACTGGTTTTGCACAATTTTTTTCCCAGTAAGGTATCCCTTAGCCATATCTATGCAAGCAATTTAGCAATTGCATTTTCTTACGACTTCATGTAAAAAAGTCACATTTTTTCAATAAATCATTCAATGCGTTTTTATACTTTTCCCTTCAATTGCTTACATTTTACCTTTCGGCAACAGTTTTTTTAAACTTTTCTATAACCATATTTATTTATCATTTTTCTATACCGCCCCTCTCAGCCCGAAGGCGGCTTGGGGCGGTTTACACAAGGCAGTCTCTGCCCTTCAATCAAAAACACAAGCAAAACAAAAACCAACAATAACCATATCCATTCATCCATATATGAATACTACATTGGTACAATTTGATGTAATATAGATGTTGAGTTACAAATCATAAAATCATAGAAACTCAGAAATCATGGATCATCTAGTCCAGTGTTTTTCAACTTTTTTAAAGCCACGGCACATTTTTTACATTTACAAAATTCTGGGGCACACCACCAACCGAAATGACATAAAATTACACTCTAACACAGTAATACATATAGTTAATATGTTTTTAAATGTATTTATACACTCAGTATGAAACCTGGGCCTTTGTCGATAAACACAACATATATATGACTTCCGCTCACATATTTATACATAGTTGTCATGTCTTCTCTCAACCTTCCCTTCTTCAGGCTAAACATGCCCAGCTCTTCAAGCCGCTCCTCATAGAGCTTGTTCTCCAGACCTTTGTGAAATTTCACCCTGAGTGAAACTTGCTTCCAGTTAACTATGGATGTCATGAAGCTGTTATAAACAGTTCCTTGGGGGAGGGGGGAGGCAACTCTCGAAAAATCCAGTAAAATAGTAAAAAATAAATAAATTTCCAAGCGGAGAGGCTCAATTTGTTTCTTGGAAACCTGTGAGGGGCTGCTAGGAGGGGGAGAGTGCCAATTTCCCACAGCACACCTGATGATCTCTCACGGCACACTAGTGTGCCACGGCACACTGGTTGGGAAACACTGATCTAGTCTAACCTATTCCGCACCATAAAAAAGGAGCCAGATTCCTGAAGGCATTGAATGTTTTAGCAAACATTCAATGCCGAAAAGGAAAAACATACAAACACATTATATCAAAACAGACCATATTTATCAAGATAAGATTCAATGTATGTTTTTTTCTACAAATACTTGCCTCTTGCTTTGTGCATTTTGACTTTATATAATGTTTAAACATATAACATGTCATATGGCATTACTTCACAAACGAAGATTCTTAGGAAGGACTCATCCCACACTTTCTACAAGCGCATTGTTGGATGTGTCCTTCGAGCCTGTGCAATGAATTTTTCTGGTGGAGTGCAGTGTGCACAGAACTGGCCTCACGCTTTAAACCAAAGGTTCGTCTGCCGGAGCCTAGCAAGCTTGGACGGTGGCAGTGAGGTCCTCAGGTCGTAGGTTTGGTTTGAGTTTCCTTCTCTTAGATCAGGGGTAGGGAACTTATGGCTCGGGAGCCAGATGTGGCTCTATTCATGATTGCATCTGGCTCTCCAGAGCAGCCTGGGCCTCGGTTTCCCAGCATGCAGCGGGGAGGGGCGATGCAAATGCGCTGCGATTGTCGCTTCCGCGCCACCATCGCCACCTCTTCCTCATCTCCTTCCCCTCTCTCCCCTTCCTTCTTTCCTCCATTCTCTCTCTTCCTTCCTTCCTTTCTTCCCCTTCACCCTTACCTTCTCTTTCTCTCCTTCCTTTTCCCTTCCTCTCTCCCCTTCCTTCTTTCATTCATTCTCCCTCTTCCTTCCTTTTCCTTCCTTTCTTCCCCTTCACCCTTTCCTTCTTCTCTCCTTCCTTTTCCCTCCCTGCCTCTTCCTTCCTTCCTCTTCTATTCTTTTTCCCCAAGTCTTCCTTTCCTTCTCCTTCCTTTCTTTTCACTTCCCTCTCTCTCCCCCTTCTTTCTTTTCTTCTTTTCCTTTCATTATTTTACTTTTTCCTCACTCCCTTTCTTTTCTCTACCCTTTCCTTTCCTCCCTTCCCATTTCCTTCTTTCTTTTCCCCTCCTTGTCTCTCTCCTGCTTTTCTTTTCTTCCTTTTCCTTAGTTTGTTCTTCTTTTCTTTCTTCCTCTCCCTCTTTTATTTCCTCTGTCTTTCTTTCTTTCCCCCTTCCTTCCGTCTTCTTTTCCTTCCCAGAGTCCTGAGCATGCCTTTTGCAGAGCCAGGTCTGAAGTGTTCCGTCATTCTGCTGGGGGAATCCTTTTCTCATAGTATGTACGTATATGTTCACATTTAGTTGAATTCAGTCTTTAAAAATATTATACATATTATATGGCTCTCACTGAAATAAATTTCCAGATATTTTGTTTTCATGGCTCTCTTAGTCAAAAAGGTTCCCGAACCCTTACAGGGTTAGACGAGCACCATCTGCCCGGGTTTGAAATCAGAGTTTTCCTTCTCCTAGGATGGTTGCCAAAAGGCTAGAGAGCCCATCCTGCCCATTGACACTCTTAGTCAGGCCCTTCGGTTGTGACCTGTCTGGCATGGGAGGCCCTACCGGTGGCTATTATGCCACCGCCAGCATAGCTCACAACTTCATTTAGGGTACGCAAACCTCTCCCCCACGACAAGGGGGCGCCAATGGAGAGGCTATATATTAACATGTAATAATCTGATAAACATGTTAGCTAGCAGAAAGTTTGACTAATGTATCATCTTACTGAAGTCCCTGCCAAAATTGGGATGACAAAAAGTTAAAACAAATTGCAGGAAATAGCATGTGTTTGGCATGTGTGTTCACTCCAGCAGTTTCTCTTGAAATGTGTCCTAGAGCATTTCATAGGCAGCTGGTGTAATCTTCATTGTCCTGGATTATGCCCTTGATTAGGTTTTTAAATATATATTTTAGGGCATTTAACAACAACAACAACAAAAATCTGTTTTTCCTTATATTGACTCAATAGACCTGAGAAATGCTCTGTGGTCATATTTTTATCCAGATACGCTTGATCACATGTAAGTCATGTCCGCGCGCCAGTGATGAAGCGAAGCCAGGTCTGAACTTAGAAAGTTCTTTTATTGATTAAGTGAGCAAAGTAAAGCATTCTCACACAGAGCAATTCAGCAGCCTGCACCTCACAGCAGAATCAGCGTGGCGACTGACTCAAGCA
This sequence comes from Anolis apletophallus, assembly GCA_030556195.1. Taxonomy (NCBI): domain Eukaryota; kingdom Metazoa; phylum Chordata; class Lepidosauria; order Squamata; family Anolidae; genus Anolis; species Anolis apletophallus. Next base: position 129,081,108 of record JARBWK010000006.1, on the reverse strand, counting down.
GCTCAGCGTCTCCCTTATCAGTATGTTTACACAGCTGAAGGTCAAACCAGTGCTGGACACCACTTGTGCTGTTTTAACTCTATACATGCCTGGTTACACAACACAGCATCTTATACAATGGTTGAATTGCAGAAACATTTGAAAATCACACACTGACAATCCCCCTTTCATAAAGAAACAAAAATCTGAGAGGTAACAGAGAGACTGATAAACCTTGCCAAGCCGAAAGGCCAATACCCCTTCATTTTCATCCATATGAGAACCAATGGCACTGCAAGATGTAGTCTTCAGGAGATGACAAGGCTATGGGTAGGAAGCTGAAGGACCTTGATGCTCAGGTCACCATTTCTTCTCTCCTCCCAGTTCAAGTACACAGCCCAGGAAGAAAGAAAAGGATAATAAAAGTGAATAACCGGCTGTCACCAGGAATAATTTGGCTTCCTGAAACATGCTCTGACGTTCAATGCAGTTGGGCTTCTGGCAAGGATGAGTCGCTGAGATTGGCAGGAATGTATTTGCGAAGAGTCCCACAGATCTGATCAGGAGAGCTTTAGCATGAGTTATCTGAAGAGGGAGACAATATTCTTGAAGGCAGGAAAGAAAACTCCAGTGGTTACAGTAAGATCTGGACAAAAGGCACAAGAACTCAACAAAGACAAGAAGAAAAACTAAGGACCTCATCATAGAGATGGTCATAAGGACCATCGCAATAATCATAGAATTATAGAGCTGCCATGTGTGAGCGTTGGTAGGCCGCTCAATAATCACACTCACTCGGGTATTGAGGAAATGCTTTATGAGTCCTTAATCCAAGGCAGTAAAAACCGTACTGAAGCCTTCCCTCCAAAATCCCTGCTCAAAACTCCCCGAGCCCCTCCCCCCTCTGGCGAAGAGCCAATCCTTGAACAGATAACCCCGGAACCCCACCCCTCTTGTCCTTTTTCGGCGGGAACTCCAACAGCTCAGAAACACCAGGGAACAACATGGAGCTACAGAAACAACATGGAACAAGGAGAACCAAAATGGCGGCCGCCTCCGATCGCGCTCGATCCTCTTCCAAAATGGCAGCCGCGTCTTTGTCCATTGCGCTATCCCGCATTGGACTAGGCGCCGCTGACATAGCGCCCCCCTCCCGAAGGAGTCCACCGACCTGGGGGGAAAAGAAGCAAAGTATTTTCAGGGCCCTGGCTTGTCCGGGAAGGCCCTATGAAACCTTTGATTAATCTGGGGGCCTTGACATGTTCTGCTAACACCCACTCCGGCTGCAAGTCTTTGGAAAGCCACTGCACAAAGTATTGAAGTCTGCCCCTAAGCCTTTTAGAGTCTAAAATATCCTTAAGCTCAAAGTGGGTATGTTCCCCGATCATGATCGGGACTGGGGCGCTCCTGTGGAGACCACTTGCGGTGGGTTACTGCCTTTTTAAGCAGGCTAACGTGGAACACCGGGTGCACCTTGCGCCACGTGTGGGGAAGGTCTAGCCTAAGGGTGACCGGGTTGACCACTTCAGTCACCCGTAGAGGGCCAACAAACTTGTCCGCAAACTTGCGGGAGGGCTGGAGTCGATCGCAGGTGCTTAGTGGAGAGATATACCATGTCTCCTGCCACATAGGTTGGCTGTGGCCCTCTCTTTTATCTGCATGAGTTTTGTAGTCTTCTCTGGCCTTCCTCAGCGTCCTTTGGATCTCTGGCCAGGCTGCGGCAACCCGCGCGCCCCAGGACTCGGGGGTGCAAAGCGGAGGTGCAGAAGTATCAATAAGCTGGGAAGGGCAGGAAGTCCCGACCACCCACGGCCCGGAACGGAGACACCCCCGTGGACGTGTGGTCGGTGTTGTTATAGCAGTATTCTGCCACATCCAACAGGTTGGCCCACTGGTCCTGCTGATACGTAGAGAAGCACCTCAAGTATTGCTGGAGCGTCCGCTGAACTCTTTCGGTCGCTCCGTCTGTCTCGGGATGGAATGCCGTACTCAACACCCGTTGGGTCCCCAGGGCGGCCAGGAACGCCTTCCAAAATTTAGCAGCGAACTGCGGCCCGCGGTCACTTATGACCCGACGAGGGCTACCATGCAGGCGAAATACATGATGTATAAAGAGTTTGGCCAGCTCCGGCGCCGTTGGCAGTCGTCGCAGCGGCACAAAGTGGGCCTGCTTGGAGAACAGGTCCACTATCGTCCAGATGGCGGTGAACCCCCCGCTCTCCGGGAGGTCCACTACGAAATCCATGGCTATTTCTCTCCATGGTTCTGCAGGGTCAGCTACTTGCTGCAATAGGCCCGTGGGGCGTCCCACCTTCGTTTTATTCCTGGCGCACACGTCACACTCGGCGATGTATTGTTTTGCGTCCCTCCTCATCATCGGCCACCAGAACTGCCGGGCGAGTAGCTTCAGCGTCTTTGAGAGCCCGAAGTGTCCTGCCATGAGCGTGTCGTGCCCTATTTCTAGGACCTGTGCCCTCAGGGCCTCGGGGACGTAAACCTTGGTTCCCTGGCTCCAGATGCCGTCATTCTCTTCCAGGCCTTCCGGGTGCCGGACCAGCCATTCGTCTGTGCGGGACGCTGTCTTGATCTGGTCCAGGAGAGGCTTTGCCAGCTCTCCGGCGGTGGCCTTTGCTTTGACTGCTGCCCGGGTGGCGGCGACCAAACCCAGTTGTGGGTTAGAGAATACGGTTCCCATCTCTCCTGGGGCCGAGTAGTCCGCATCAGGCATGCGCGAGAGAGCGTCCGCTACGACATTTTTCGGGCCCGGGATGTATCTCAACTTAAAATTGAATCTGCTAAAGAACTGGGCCCATCTCAGCTGCTTAGCGTTCAGTCTCTGGGGGGGTCTGCAGGGCCTGCAGGTTCTTATGATCTGTCCAAACTTCGAAAGGGACCGGCGTTCCCTCCAGGAAGTGCCTCAATGGGCCAGAGCCGCCCGTATGGCAAACGACTCCTTCTCCCATACGTGCCATCTTTTTTTCCGTTTGGGTGAACTTCTTGGAGAGATAAGCACATGGCCTCAAGTGGCCTTCTTCATCCGGCTGGAGGAGGACTGCTCCGTATGCCGCCTCGGACGCGTCACACTGCACTGTGAAGGGCCTGCTCATCACCGGGTGAATCAACAGGGGCTGGCTGGTGAACTGCCGCTTGAGGTTCACGAACGCCTCTTGACACTGTGGTGTCCATTGAAGTTTGGCGCTAGGGGTTTTGGTCTTCCTGGTTTCTCCCAACCCCTTAGTTTTAAGCAGGTCTGTTAGCGCTAAGGTAGTCTCTGCAAAATTCGGGATGAATGCCGGTAGAAGTTCGCGAATCCCAGGAACCCCTGCAGCTGTCTCCGCGTGGGGGGCTTCCCATTCCAGCACGTCTCGCACCTTCGCCGGGTCCATCGCGATGCCCCGTGTGGAGATGCGATATCCCAAGTAGTTCAACTCGGTCTGATGGAACTCGCATTTGGACAACTTGGCATATAGCCGATTGTCTTTCAGCCTCCTCAGGACTTCCCGGGTCAACGCCACGTGCTCTGTACGGGTCTCTGTGTAGATCAGGACGTCGTCCAGGTACACGATGACCCCCTTGTACAACAGGTCTCTGAGGGCCTCGTTGATCAACTGTTGGAAGATTTTTGGCGCCCCCTTTAGGCCGAAAGGGGTGACTAAAAACTCGAAATGGCCCAAGTGACAGTTGAAGGCCGTCTTCCAGCAGTCCGGACCCTTCTCCCCCTTCGCGGCGGGCGGCCTCCTCGGGCATTCGACCGCCCGATGCCCCTCTCGGCCGCAGGTGAAGCAAGCGCCTCTCCGCGGTCTATTTGCGTCTCGACTTGGCGACCTCCGCCGGGTTGGCGACCTCCGGGCCAGCCCCGTTCGCATGGTTGGGGCCGGGTCGCGTGCTCGCGGGGGCGTCTCGGGGCCTCCTGGGTGCCGCCTCCCGATCGCACTCCACTTGGCCGGCCAGGTCAATCCATCCTTCCAGGGTGTCCGGGTTTCTGCGGTTCAGAGCCCAATCCAGGGTCTCTCTCCTCAGTCCTGCTTTAAAATAGTCTAATTTGGTCGCCTCTGACCAATCGCGGATTTTTCCGGCAAGGGCCTTGAACGCCAGGGCGTACTCGGATACCGCCCTCGACCCCTGGTAGATCCGCTTCAATTCTGCTTTAGCTTTTGCTTCCGCGTGCGGGTCCCTAAACCGCTGCTGCAGCGCCCTCAGGAAGGCCTCAAGACCCCTAAGCTCCGGGGCATCGGTCTCGGTCATCTGGACCAACCAGTCGGCCGCAGCGTGTTCAGGTTGCTTCCCACGGCCCTCCCGTGGGCCGCCGCGGGGGAACGAGTCTCCATAGTCTTCCATAAAATTGCGGACATTGGTGACAAAAAAGAAAGGTGGCTTGGGTCTCCGTCGAACTTGACTTTTAAGTCTCTCCGATGGCTGCTTCCTTCCAGGGTCCGGTCGCTTGGGCCCAGGTTGAAGGTGGAGGTCCCCTGGCGGGGGTGAAATCGGGCGCCGGCCCCTCCGAGCGGCCCTGCCGGACGGCGGTCTCTCTGCCCTCCGGGCCGCATAGCTTGAACGCCCCTCCGTGCCTCGATCTTCCTCCGGTGGGGGTCCCCATGTGTCCATCCGCCTCTGCATCATTCCCATCTGCTGGCGGATGTCGGCTATGGCTCTGGCCATCTCTCCCATCATCTCCTCCATCCGCTCGCCCCGACTCGTGCCTTCCACTTCCTTTTCAGGCCGGCTTTAGGAGGGAGGGAGGGAGGATCGGCTCTGTGCCAGTGAAGAGGCGGGGTGGAGCCGGGCGGAGCCGGAGGCGAGGAGGGCGGAGACGATCCTCCCTCCCTCCTAAAGCAGAGCCGAGGGGAGCAGAGCAAAGGGAGGGGGCGGCGTAGATGGCACTTGCGCCGCCCCGCGCATGCGCCCTTTTTTTAAAAAAAAAATTTCGAATTTTTTTGGAGAATTTTTTTTAAAAAAAATGGGGTCCGGATTTGCTGCCCCCCCAAAAGTGCCGCTCGAGGCCATGGCCTAGGGTGGCCTTATGGGTAATCCGGGCCTGATGGGCCATCCAGTCCAACCCTCTGCCAAGAAGCAGGAAAATCGTACACAAAGCAACCCCGGCAGATGGCCATCCAGCCTCTGTTTAAAAGCCTCCAAAGAAGGAGCCTCCACCACACTCCGGGGCAGAGAGTTCCACTGCTGAACAGCTCTCACAGTCAGGAAGTTCTTTCTAATGTTCAGATGGAATCTCCTTTCTTGTAGTTTGAAGCCATTGTGCTTTGTCCTAGTCTCCAGGGCAGCAGAAAACAAGCTTGCTCCCTCCTCCCTATGACATCCCCTGACATATTTATACATGGCTATCATGTTTCCTCTCAGCCTTCTCTTCTGAAGGCTAAACATGCCCAGTTCTTTAAGCCACTCCTCTTGGGGCTTGCTCTCCAGACCTGCGCTCTTCCCAGATTTGAACCTGCAATCTGTTGGTCTTCAGTCCTGCCAATACAAAGGTTTAACCTACTGAGCCACAGGGGGCTCCATTATGGTAAAGTTGTATACAATGTTTCCTCACTTATTTCTGGTGTTACGTTCCAAGACCACCCACGAAAAGTGAAAATCTGTGAAGTAGGGATGCTATATTTATTTTAATATAGTAGTTATACATTATTTTAAGTGGTTATAAACCCTCCCCACACACTACATAACCCTCCTTCACATAATCCTCAGCTCTGGCATTATCCGCAGAAGCAGCCTCTCAATACAGACAAATGCTCTGAAGTCCATTGTGAAAAACCGCGAGACAGCGAGTCTGCGAAAAGCGAACCGCAGACGAGTGAGGGACCACTGTACAGTGACTTATCTTAATTTAGATGTCACTGGAGTGTGCATGTGCATTGCTTAGTGTTGCAGTGGGTCAGTTAAAGACAGTGTTTCCCAACCAGTGTGCCGTGGCACACTAGTGTGCCGTGAGCGATTATCAGGTGTGCCGTGGGAAATTGGAACCTCCAATACCCTTTCTTCCCCCTCCTGCTGAACACTTTTTCTTCTCCACACCTCGCTCTGCTTGCTTTGCCTCGCTTTGCTCACGCTGCTGCTTCTGCAGGAGGGGGGAGGGGGGAAGACGTGACCCGTGCGGGCGCTACTGCGCAAACTCGCCCCATGTCTTCCTCCCTCCCCTCCACAGTGCTCTCTGGATATAGGCGAAATACAACTCCAAAACTCAAGGTCAGGGCTGTCCAACTGGCGACCCGGGGGCCGTATACGGCCCCCAGCCCCTTCCCTACGCCCCCCTAAGCTTTTCAATAAAAAATAAAAATTGAAAAATAATAATAATAAAAATACCTACTTCCGGGTTTGGAGCAAGTATCGCGAGAATACGCAATCCACATGGGATTTCGCTGTCAATGTGAGATCACGCCGGTGTTGACAGCGAAATCCCGTGTGAATTGCGTATTCTCACGATACTCTTTGGCTACTCTACTACTGGATCGCTGAGGCCCACAGACGCGATTAGGACCTTCTTCGACTCAGTCGGTCGTCGCCTCTCTCGTCGTCCGGGTACTCCTGGATCCTGAACGTTTGGAAAAGGTAGGCCGAAGCAGGGGGCTCCTCAGGGGGCTCCTCATTCCCTCCTCCCATCTCCCCTCATGTATTAAATATAAAATTAAATATATTTAAAGATGAAATAAGGGGAGATGGGATACATTAAAATAAGGGGAGAGGGGAGGATGGAATTAAATATATTTAATATTAAATAAAAATAAGGGAGAGGGGAGGATGGAATTAAATATATTTAATATTAATTTAAAATAAGGGGAGAGGGGAGGATGGAATTAAATATATTTAATATTAAATTAAAATAAGGGGAGAGGGCGGAGCCGGGGGTGGAGAGGGGGCGAGGAGGGGGCGGAGCCGGGGGCGGGGGCAGACCCTACGGCCCCCCAGGTCATCAGTAACCGGAATTCAGGCCCCTGGGCCAGTAGAAGTTGGACAGCCCTGCTCAAGGTCAATGCCCACCAAACTCTTATACTATTTTCTCTTGGTTATGGTAGTTCTGTGTGGGAAGTTTGATTCCATTCCACAATTGGCGGAGTTCAGAATGTTCTTTGATTGCAGGTGAACTATTACTCCCAGCTGTTGATTAATACCTTCGTGTGTGTCTTTCTGCCATTCCCGCCAGGATATCTCTGTTGTGTTCATTGAAACAGGTCCAGGTTTCACACTGAGTGTATAAATACATTTAAAAACATATTAACTATATGTATTACTGTGTTAGAGTGTCATTTTGTGTCATTTTGGTTGGTGGTGTGCCCCAGGACTTTGTAAATGTAAAAAGTATGCCGCGGCTCAAAAAAGGTTGGGAAACACTGATTCAGGACATCACCAGTCCACTCCAATGGATAAGCAACACAATGGGTTCTCACTCCCATGGACTCTCAGGGAAGTTTCCTCTCGCCAAAAAACTTATCTGTACTCCCTTGCATATTCCCTGTCTCCCCCTTCCCATCATCACTTTCTTTCATGGGGATCAAGGGTTGGAAGATGACAATCCCATTGAATAATAGACCCAAAATGTCTCCTGGAATTTATTTGCTTTCTGCACCTGACTAGAAACACGAGGTCTATCTGCCATTCCTGCCAGGATATCTATGTTGTGTTCATCGAAACAGACCCAGGTTTCGCACTGAGTGTATAAATACATTTAAAAACATATTAACTATATGTATGACTGTGTTAGAGTGTCATTTTGTGTCATTTTGGTTGGTGGTGTGCCCCAGGATTTTGTAAATGTAAAAAATGTGCCGCGGCTCAAAAACGGTTGAAAAACACTGAGTTAAGACATACAAATGCCCTCCGGGTTGCTCATTGAGAAGGTGGGATTCTTAACTTCTGCGCTGCTCAACCGTGTTATTGACACCATCTCGGCATGATCTTATACTCTGCTTTTTCTTCAGGTAATCGAGGCTAAGTTCCTGTCCGTTAGCAATGGGTCCTGCTTTGAAATAGGATGCTTGAGAGCGGTTGACACCCATGGTGCTTTGGCTCTTGGGAAAAATCCTTTAACCTTCAAGCGAAGTCTGAGAGAAAGGAATACTTTCAAGTTTTACAAGATGGTGAAGTCCCCCTTTGGTTCTTCCAAAAAGGTATTAGTAAAGGTCAGATTAACAAGTCAGCACTGAAACTGGAGATGGGCAGGAGTCCTCAACCGGAGACACAAAAGAAAGGGAAGGAGGAAGGGGACTGGGCGCGGGGATGAAAAGCTCGCCACCGCAACCTGGTTCTGATCCTTTCTCCTCGGCTGGGCCTGGGGCAGACTTGATAAGGTGAAGGGAAATTGTAAAATTAGACCTGGCAACCTTCACAGAGAGGCCCCGCGCAAGCCCCTTGGCCTGAGGGAAGCAGAAAAAGTTGAGGAATTGTGGGGGGAAAGGATCTTGGCAGTCTCACTTCCTGTGGCGGCATCCAAGGCTAATTAGTTTTCAGTGTTCGGTGTGTGTTTGAATGGAAATGAGCCAGCACTGCGAGGCACTAGATGAGGAAATCAAAACCACATGGCTGCCAAAGAAGAAAAAGGAGGAGGGGGGCACTTTTGGCTACTTTTTTTTCCCAAATAGAGGGGGGTCGGATCATTTCTTTTCATGAGCATTAAATCACCACTGCTCTCCTGTCTATCACGTCTCACATCTGTCTCAAAACTCATTAAACATCAAAAGGCGGCTCTATCAGTTCTGCTTAGTTAGAAGCCCGAGTTACTAGAAGTCTAACCAGAGAAGATTTTGTATGTTTTTAATAATAGCTTAAGGAACTTCTTAGCACTCTATAAATTACTTAATACAACAAACCCTTCCTGTGGACCAGAAAACGTTTCGCAAACAGGATAAACGCCGCCTGAACATGGCTGTAGTGAGTCCGTAGCCATAGACAGAACAGTTCCAATGAAGCTTTCCTACACATTTCTCTATACCAGTGTTTTTCAACATTTTTTGAGCCACGGCACATTTTTTACATTCACAAAATCCTGGGGCACACCACCAACCAAAATGACACAAAATGACACTCTAACACAGTAATACATATAGTTAATATGTTTGTAAATGTATTTATACACTCCGTATACAAAACGACACTCTAACACAGTAATACATATAGTTAATATGTTTTTCAATGTATTTATACACTCCGTATACAAAATGACACTCTAACACAGTAATACATATAGTTAATATGTTTGTAAATGTATTTATACACTCAGTGTGAAACCTGGACCTGTTCCAATGAACACAACATATATATGACTTCCTCTCACATATTTATACATGGCCACCATGCCTTCTCTCAGCCTTCTCTTCTTCAGGCTAAACATGCCCAGCTCTTCAAGCCGCTCCTCATAGAGCTTGTTATCCAGACCTTTGTGAAATTTCACCCTGAGTGAAACTTACTTCCAGTTAACTATGGATGTCACAAAGCTGCTATAAACAATTCCTTCGGGGGCGGGGATGCAACTCTTGAAAAATCCAGTAAAATAGTAAAAAAAGAAAACATTTCCAAGCGGAGAGGCTCAATTTGTTTCTTGGAAACCTGTGAGGGGCTGCTAGGAGGGGGGAGAGTGCCAATTTCCCACGGCACACCTGATGATTGCTCACGGCACACTAGTGTGCCACGGCACACTGGTTGAGAAACACTGCTCTATACGATATTTATTATTATTATTATCTTACTGACACAAAACCACAGTATGTCACAGCAAACGAGATCTATATGCTGGATTTCATATCAATACAATCACAAGTCGAACACTTCCCGAGCGTCTAGGACTGTGTGATGTATTTTTGAATGATGCCCGCAGATCCAAGTCAGGTGGCCTTTTGCAGTTGACAGATTGTGATTTTGTCAATGTTTATTGTCAATGACCACTGGGACCACCTGTATTTATTTATTTAAAACTTTTGTACCCCGACCTTCTCACCTCTATCGAGGGACTCAGACCGGCAAAACAGCAAAAATTCAATGCTATACAATTTTAAAACAACTACAACAACATATTGTAGTTGTAGTGTTTATGCCAGAGCCTTTGCACTTCGATTTTGAGGTCCTGATAACAGCTGTTTTTTCCTGTTGTTTTTCCTCAATGCGATTATCATATGGTATGGTGACATCAATAATCCAGACTTTTTTCTTTTCCACAATCATGTCTGGTGTATTGTGTTCCAAAACTTTGTCAGTCTGGATTCGAAAGTCCCACAGTATTTTTGCATGTTCATTTTCCACGACCTTTGCGGGTTTATGATCCCACCAATTCTTTACTGCTGGCAGGTGGTACTTGTGACATAAGTTCCAGTGAATCTATTATTATTAGTAGTATTAGTGTCAGGAGAGACTTGAGAAACTGCAAGTCGCTTCTGGTGTGAAAGAATTGGCCGTCTGCAAGGACGTTGCCCGGATCTTTTGATATTTTAACCCTCCTTGTACAAGGCTTCTCTCATGTCCTCACATAGGGAGCTGGAACTGACAGAGGGAGCTCATCTGTGCTCTCCCTGGATTCAAACCTGTGACCTATTGGTCTTCAGTCCTGCCAGCACAAGGGTGCTACCGGGAGCTCCAATATTTTATGTACATGTTTGTTATCATATGTGTATGCAAGTACGCTCACTTCCTACTCACAATCTCAAAAACAGACGGCTATTCATGCAAGCCCGGATTAACCCCTTTTGGCGCCCTAGGCCACAATTTGGAATTACGCCCCCAAACCAACCTCTACCGCACCCCCTCCCCAGACATGCACAGCACCCCTTGTCAAGGAAGGAGGGCGCGAGAAGGAGGAGGCGGAGGGAAGGGTTAGGGGGCATGCAGAGCAGGAAGGCGCGAGTGCCTCTGCCTCCTCCACCATGTTCCTGAGTGCCGCGCATGCCCGGCAGCGGCCCCGGGGGCTTCCCTCCGCCTCCTCCTCGCGTCCTCCTTCCTTGACAAGGGGGCGGGGCGATGGTGAGGAGAGCGCCATTCCCTCCTACCCCGCCCCCTCGCAGCGCTCTCCCCCTGCCCTCCCGCGTGCGCGAGAGTCACCTCCATGCCGCGCGTTGTGGTTTTGTTTTGTTTTTGGTCTGTGTGAACTGCGTCCCCCTCGGCTTGCGCCCCTAGGCCATGGCTTAGGGTGGCCTTATGGGTAATCTGGGCCTGTATAAATGCTTATTTCATTTTTCATAGTTATTTCCGAAACATTTTGCCTCTAACTGTTCTTCTAGAAGAATCATAGAATCACAGAGTTGGAAGAGGTTCCAAGGGCCATCCAGTCCAACCCCCTGCATGCAGAAAAACACAGTCAAGGCACTCCCAACAGATGGCCATCCACGTTTTGCTTACAAATTATTATTATTATTTATTTATTCCCCATCTTTCTCCCTGTGGGGACTCAAGGCGGTTAACAATCCCACAATTTGATCATAGTTTTTAAAAGTTCAACATCAAAATAAAAAATAAAACCACTCTGGGTTTAGATAAAAATACACAAACACACTTAAAATAGCATTTAACACTCCCACCTCGAATCCCACACACACCTCCCCAGCAGCATGCCCTTTTTCCACCCCCAAATGCCTGCTGGCAGAGGAAGATCTCCAGAGAAGGAGAATCCATCACACTCCAAGGCAGCATAATCCGCTGTTGAACAATTCTTACCATCGTGAAGCTTTTTCCGAATGTTTAGGTGGAATCTCTTTTTCTGCAATTTGAATCCATTGTTCTGTGTTCTAGCTTCCAAAGCAGCAGAACAATAAGAATAATAACAAAATAATAACAAAAAACAATAACAACAACAACAACAATAAACAAGATATATTCCACCCTATCTCCCCTGGAGGACTCAGGGCAGATTCCAACAAACAAAAAAGGCAAACATTCAATGCCTCAATAACAGTAAATACAAATATCATAACCCAAAATAGCCCCACATAAAGAGCAACTTAAGTATAACAATTATAATTTAAATAAAATAAGCCTGTCCCCTCCTCAATGTGGCATTCTTTTAAATACTTCAATATGTCTATCATGTCCTTTCTTAATTTTTAGGCCTGGTTGATTAAAAAAATGGCTCAAAACTAGGTCCAGATGTATGGGTTGCTGGCGCTTCGAATCTGATTGACTTCTGAATTTTTCTGGAAAAATTTCAGAATTCCCCGAATTAATTCCAAAATTTTGGAATGGCTTTGTTAATGGCGGACATGCATGTTTAACCCAATTTGGACGCTGATGCCTTCCTTCCGCGTCAGAACTGGGGCGACAAAACTGCACACGGAAGGGAAGGCCAGGGAAGGAAAACCCGCCAATTCCTTTCCGAAAATGGTGGCGGTGGCTTCGAAATGGCAAATTCACTTCCGGGTTGCTTACATCGCTTCAAAACCACTTCAAAAGTTTAATCCAAATTCATTCCGATTTTACGAGCATTCCGACGAACCTAACCAAGCCTGTTAATTTTCTCATGAACTCAATATTCTGCTGTTCTGGAGGGGGTCCTCATGATCTTGGAATGTTGCCAGGAATGCAGGAGTCCTAACCTCACCTTCCCAGCCCCACACCCCACCTGACCCTCTCTGTCCCAATGCACTGCTCTCTAAGATTGAAGTCCTGGTCCATGCACTGTCACTTCCCAATATTCTGCCTTGATCCCCCTTCAACAACAAGAACAATGGTATTTGTTCAACACCTCTCCTCATGTCTCAAGGTGGGGTACAAAACCATTAAATACATGTCATAAATTGAGTAGGGCTGCCGGAAGAGCTAAGTTTTTCATTGTGTCTTACATTTTGATATCTAATCTAGCACTAGGGATCTGCTATCGCCCTCCCAACCAAACTCCAGAGGCAGACTGCTATCTGGAAAATGAAGTTAAACAGGCCTCAAAAAGAAATACATTAGTCATAATGGGGACTTCAACTATCCCCGAATAGATTGGACAAATTCTTGTTCTACGCATGAAAGAGAGACAAGGTTCCTCGACATGCTAGCTGATTATTCCCTTGAGCAGATGGTCATGGAACCAACCAGGGGAAAGGGGATCCTGGACTTGGTGCTAACTAATGAACAAGATCTCGTTCAAGATGTCCTTGTAGCTGAGCCCATAGGTACCAGTGACCATAACACAATAACCTTCAACGTAAGTTTGGATAGCAAACTGTCAGTGAAAACTAACACGGAGACATTAAACTTTCACAAAGGGAATTTCACCAAAATGAGAAAAATTGTAAAGAACAAACTAAAAGGAGCAGTAAAAAAAAAAATCAAATCCCTCCAAAATGCTTGGAAACTGTTTAAAAATACCTTAAAACAGGCCGAACTAAAATGCATTCCAATAAAAGAAAGAGGCATGGAAAGTCCAAAAGGACACCAGTATGGCTTACAAATGAAGTAAAAGATGTGATTGGAAAGAAGAAAAACTCATTTAAGAAATAGAAGGCTCTTCCTACCAAGGAGAACAGAAAGGAACACAAGCTCTGGCAAACTAAATGCAAAGCAACAGTCTGGAAAGCCAAGAGAGATTTTGAGGCACACATAGCAAAGAATATTTTAAAAAAACAACAAAAACTTCTTTAAGTACATCAGAAGCAGGAACCCAACTAGAAAAGCAGTTGGGCCACTCGACAACAATGGTCAGAAAGGGAAAATCAGCGAAGACAAGGAGATTGCTGAGCGGCTAAATGACTTCTTTGCCTCCGTTTTCACACAGGAGGACAGACAACATATGCCTGCAGCTGAGTCAGTTTTTTTCAGGGAGGGAATTAAAAGAATTAAACCAGATAGAGATAAACAAGGAGGATGTTCTCATATGCCTTACTAAACTAAATGTCAACAAATCACCAGGTCCAGACGGCATCCACCCCAGAGTTCTTAAGGAACTCAAGTGTGAAATTGCTGAACTTCTAGCTAAGATATATAACCTTTCTCTAAGATCAGGCACTGTACCCGAGGACTGGAGGGAGGCAAATGTAACACCGATCTTCAAGAAAGGATCCAGAGGTGATCCAGGAAATTATAGACCAGTCAGTTTAACCTCAGTTCCAGGCAAAGTGATGGAAACCATTATTAAAGAAAATATTACTAGGCACATAGAAGAACAGGCATTGCTGAAAGAAAATCAACATGGTTTCTGCAAAGGCAAATCATGTCTTACTAACTTGTTAGAATTCTTTGAGGGTGTAAATAAACACATAGATAAAAGGGACCCAATTGATATTGTTTACCTTGACTTTCAAAAGGCTTTTGACAAAGTCCCTCACCAAAGGCTCCTAAATAAGCTCTTCAGCCATGGAATCAGGGGACAGGTCTTGTCCTGGATTGGAACCTGGCTAAACTGTAGGAAACAAAGGGTGGTAATAAACGGACATTTCTCTGGGTGGAAAGAGGTGAGAAGTGGCGTACCCCAAGGTTCAGTTTACTTTTTAATTTATTCATTAATGACCTGGATGTAGGAGTGAATTGTGAGGTAGCAAAGTTTGCAGACGACACTAAATTGTTCAGGGTAGTTAAAAATGAAACTGATTGTAAAGAGCTCCAGAAAGATCTCTCGAAATTGAGTGAATGGGCAACAAAGTGGCAAATGCATTTTAACCTAAACAAGTGTAAAGTCATGCACATCGGGGCAAAGAACCCCAACTACACCTACAAATTGATGGGGTCAAAGCTTTCTGAGACAAACCAGGAAAGGGATCTTGGGGTCTTGGTGGACAGCTCAATGAAGATGTCAACCCAGTGCGCAGCAGCAGTGAAAAAAGCAAATTCTATGCTAGGCATGATCAGAAAGGGAATCGAAAATCGGTCAGCAAATGTTGTATTACCTCTCTACAAATCGATGGTGAGGCCACATTTGGAGTACTGTGTACAATTCTGGTCTCCGCACCTTAAGAAGGATATAACGGAACTGGAAAAGGTACAAAGAAGGGCAACAAGAATGATCCAAGGGATGGAGCAGCTCCCTTATGAAATCAGGTTGCAACGCCTTGGTCTTTTCAGCCTTGAAAGACGGCGTCTAAGAGGTGACTTGATCGAAGTGTATAAAATCATGCATGGGATAGAAAAGGTGAATAAAGAAAAATTATTTTCTTTGTCACAAAACACTAGGACTAGAGGGCACTCCCTGAAGCTCCAAGGTAGGAAAATTAGGACTAATAAAGGGAAATATTTATTCACCCAGAGGGTCATTGGGTTATGGAACTCACTTCCAGAAGAGGTTGTGACAGCTGTCAGCCTGAACAACTTCAAGGCAGGATTAGACAGATTCATGGATACCAAGTGTATCGGTAGTTACTGAAAAGGACATTCAAGTGCCACCTCGGAGTTGGTTGAGGTAGGCAGGATTTCCCTGGGTACTGGTTGTGGGGGGTCGGGAGCAGGTCAGGGTTTTGCCCTCCCTTCTGCTCGAGATCCCCGTGTACAACTGGTGGGCCACTGTGTGATACGGAATGCTGGACTAGATGGGCTGAGGTCCGATTCAGCATGGCTCTTCTTATGTTCTTATGTTCTTATGTATGTTCATTTAGCTGTCAAAACTCTTCTAGCAGGTCATTCCACAGTCTACGGGTGGTTTATGAGAAGGTCCATTGGGTGACAACGGCCAGTTGAGTTCTGGCTATTGAAGGAAGCATCCTCCAGAGGACATGAGTATTCGGGATAGGTGTTACAGGAGAACGGGATTCTTTAGATCAGTGTTTTCCAACCAGTGTGCCACGGCACACTAGTGTGCTGTGAGCAATAATCAGGTGTGCCATGGGAAATTGGAACCTCAAATACCCTTTCTTCCCCCTCCTGCCGAACACTTCTTCTCCACTCAGGTTCCCTTCTTCCCAGCGTGAGCGTGTTCAGAAGGGGGGGAGGAAGACGTGACCCATGAGGGCGCTACTGCGCAGACTCGCCCCACGTCTTCCCCCCTCCCCACCTGAACATGCTCACGCTGCCCCCTCGGATCAAAATGGCAACAGAAGCAGCAGCATGAGCAAAGCGAGCAGAGCGAGACTGGGAAGAAGGGAGCCCGAGTGGAGAAGAAAAAGTAAGTGTTCGGCAGGAGGGGGAAGAAAGAGCGCGAAGGGGAAGGAGGAGGAAGAGGTCTGTCAAAAGCTGGCATGGGCAAACTTGGACCTTCCAGGTGTTTTGGACTCCAACTCCCATCATTCCTAGCAGCCTCAGGCCCTTTTCCTTTTCTCCCCTCAGCCACTTCAGCAGGAAAGGGCCTCAGGCTGTTAGGAATGATGGGAGTTGAAGTCCAAAGCACCCAGAGGGCCGAAGTTTTCCCATGCCTGTTTTAGGGGCCTTCCAACATTGTGATTCTGGATAGAAAACAAACAACATAACATGACATTGTTTGAGTCCACAGTGCTCTCTGGGTGTAGGTGAACTGCAACTTCCAAACTCAAGGTCAATTCCCAAGCAAACCCTTTCAGTACTTTCTGTTGGTAATGATAGTTCAATATGCCAAGTTTGGTTTAATTCCATTGTTGCAAGAGTTCAGGATGCTCTTTGATTGTGTATTAACTATAAATCTCAGAAACCGTAACTCCCAAATGTCAAGGTCTATTTTCCCCAAACTCCATCTGTGTTCACATTTGGGCATATTGAGTATTCATGCCAAGTTTGGTCCAGGTCCCACATTGTTTGAGTCCACAGTGCTCTCTGGATATAGGTGAACTATAGGTGACCTATACAACTCCAAAACTCTAGGTCAATGCCCACCAAATCCTTTTAGTGTTTTCTATTTCCAGTTTTCAACCACATATCTGTGTGAGTTGAGCTTCTCTAGCTTGACTGTGATAAAAACTAAACACAGAGAGAGACTGACAGCTGTTGAGCAAGACTTTCGTGTGTGTCTTTCTGCCATTCCTGCCAGGATATCTATGTTGTGTTCATCGAAACGGGTTTCACACTAAGTGTATGAATACACTTAAAAACATATTAACTATATGTATTACTGTGTTAGAGTGTCATTTTGTGTCATTTTGGTTGGTGGTGTGCCCAGGATTTTGTAAATGTAAAAAATGTGCCATGGCTCAAAAAAGGTTGAAAAACACTGCTTTAGATAACCTGGATGCAATCGGTGTAGGTCTTCAAAGGTTATAACCAACACTTTGCCTGAAAACTAATCGGCAGCCAGTGGAGTAATTTCCGTATAGATGTAAAGGGCTCATTCCTAGACGTTCTTGTAATAAATCTGGCTGTCATGTTTTGAACTAACTGGAATTTCTGAACTTGGTTCAGAGGTAGCCAAATGTACAGAAGTTCAGCCTCAAGGTTACCAACACATGCACTACCATCTTTAGGTCTTCCAATTTTAGGAAGGGGCACAACTGGCGTGTCAGCTAATGCTGATTGCTCCTGAACTTAGCACCTATCTGGAGTATTCCCAAGTTGTAAACACTTCCAGAACTAGTTGATATGCCCCCAACTCTAGGTTAGGACCCTTAATAGTAAGCTCCTCTGTCTTGTCTGGATTCTGTTCCAATTTGTTTTTCTTACCTCTTCCAAGAATTCATTCTGAGGAGAAACACTATCCTTAGTCAAGGCTGTTTTTGAAGGCACAGAGGAATATATTCAGCATATAGATAGCGCCCCGTCCAATGCTCTCTCCTAGCAGTTAAGATGTAGATCTTAAATAGCACTGGGGATAGAAAGATACATTGTGGTGAACGACAAAACGGCTCCTTTTTGAGGAGTAGCTATCCCCAAGCATCAATATCTGGAACCTGTTTGAGAGGTAAAACTGGAACCACTGCAACATAGTGCATCTGATTCCCAAACCACCCAAATGTTTGAGAATGATACCATGGTTGATGGTATCTAACATTACTGGAAGGTTTAAGAGCACCAACAGGAACACACTCCTCATCATCTACTAAGGCAACCACAGCAATCTCAATTCTGTATCTTGCTCCAAAGCTGTTTTGAAATGGGTCAGGAAGTGTTCGTCATCTTGGAATTGTAAGGCAACTGCCTTCTCAATCGCCTACCCTAAAAAGGAATTAGACACTAGTCTGTCATTATTAAGATCATCCAGGGGATTCTATTTTAGAGAAAATATCTATAACTTTTATTTCAATAAATGATTTTTGGTTGCCTTCAAAAATGCATGTGTAACATGGAAATATATAATACAGCTGTGTCTGGTTCCCTAGGCCACACAAGACCACTACCCTCTTTCATTTTTTGCTTAGTGCAATTGTTTTCTGTATATTTACTGTAAGTAGAGATAAACTCTATGGCATGCTGACAAATACAAGCAGCTAAACACTTTGTGGTTCTTCTCAATCATCATATTTCCTTGAACTGCCCATGCTTCCACTTGCTCCCAGTTGAATTCCCTATCTAGAATTCAGATACCAACCAGGCAGGAATCATCCCAAATGTATGGAAGACTAGTATAATTGTCCCACTATATTAAAGGGGCAATAGAACCGACCCTCACAATTATAGTCTTCTGGACATAGTGTCAATGTTTTTTGTTAAATAAATTGCATAGCTATCTATATTTTTTAAGTTGCAATAAAATTCACCATTTAAATTGGTTGCAAAGCTTACTTGCATTGCTTTTTTAAAAATCCAAACAGAAAAGGGGCTGTGTTACAGCTAGTTAGTAGCCAGCTCTTCTGTCCCCAGGGCCTAAAAGGGGCTTTGAAAATTGGACAATGCATGCTTTGGCCCTGGGAATAGAGTTAAGGCCTTCCCACATGCAGGGAAACCCAGGATCTCTATAAGAATGAGTGCTGGACTCAAAAATAGGGTGAACCAAACAGGATTTTTTGAAATAACAACCAGTAAAGGTGCTGGTAGCTCAAAAATGCATAGTTGGTTGCAAGAAAGTCCTTTTAAGAAAGGGATTCTATCACTATGCCTATTTGTGCAAAGTGACGGTACCTCTATTAGATCCCAGGTGTCCTGTTGTCCTCTGGCTTATAGGCTCACAAAGTCCTGTATTAGGCCCCAAATACACAGTCTCTGATGAGGACGGGGTCCTTCTATGCACTGAAAACTTGGTTGAGAATGAAGGTAGACCAGTAGGTGAAATAAGATTGCTTTTTCCCAGCAAGCTAGATTCCAACCTTGCTTGTCCATGATACCTCTAAAATGGAGGCGGAGGGGACGTCCAGCCCCTCAAGTAAATTCCGGAAAAAGGAGGAGTTGAAGGCAGGGACACCAGGTTTGGAGCCAAGACATAACTTCGCCCCTGAGTAAGCGCATGGCAGAGAGTGACCGCATGGCAGAACAATGGGACCATAGAACAAAGGCCCATGCAGGTGAAATACAAATACAGATGCAAACAGCCCCTAGGGGGCGTCACAACAGCTGCAGTAAATCACTATTGACCAAGAGGTCATGAGTTTGAAGCCAGCCCGGGCTTGGAGGAGGCCGAGACGCCCACCCCCCCTAACTTCACCCAGAGGGAGGCAAGCGACCGCCCTCCCAACACCATCCAGGGCACCACCCAGGACGCGCCGCCGGATTTCCCCCACCTCCTTCTTGGCTTCAGCCGGCTGGTCGAGCGGCTGGCCGCCTGGCTAAGGAAGATGGAGGAGCTGAGACCGATGCTGGCGTCCCTCTGTAGTGCGGACGGCCCGCGCCGCCTGGACCCCCACCCCGGGACTGGGGAGGTGGCGGCCGGCAGAGCGCCGGACCCGCCATGCCTGGACCTGCTGCGCCTGGGCCCAGTGGAGAGGAAGACAAGTGAGGCGACTGCTTCCGGTGCCGTGGTGGAGCCCGTGGAAGGCATTGGGACACCGGGCTCCCCCGACCCCGATGGAGAGGGCGTTGGCCGGCTGTATCAACATGGCACCGACCCTGATCAGTTTGGCGTCTTTAGGCCTACCCCTCTCGTCCATCCCAAAGCCTGTGACCACGCCCCCTGCGGTCTCCATGCTGGAGCGGCCACCACTGCCGGCTTTTCCACCGCCGGCCTTTTTACTGGAGGCCACAAGCACCGCCATACCGCTGCCCCCGGGGTTCCTGATGGGGTCCTTGATGGAGGCGCTTGACGTCTCAGGGGTCCTTGCAAGGGCCCCTGGGGAGCGGCCCTGGTGACGAGCCGACCGATTACCAGCGATCCCCATGGTTATGACCAGCCCACAGGCTGCACCGCCACCGGCTGGTGATGGGCCTGCTGTCACCGGTGGCCCTGGGACTGGGATCACTGCTAACTCTGGAGGCCCTGAGGCTGGCCCTCCCCCCCCAGTGCCCCGATGGAGCACCTAGAGGCCATGGACAGCCGGTGGCTGCCGCGGGGCACGGTCCGAGATACGGCGAGAGGACTAGTAAACAACGGAAGAACCCTCTGCCACCTCAGATGAAACAGAGGAGGGGCCGAAGGCGGGGCAGGGGGCGGGGCCAGAGGAAATCCCAGCCCTGCTCTGCAACACCCAGAGGGTTCCGTCCCAGAACCTTCAGGAACACCAACCTCAGGTGCCGGGTTCCCCCATTGATGAACCCCAACCCCAGGAGGCTTGATAATCCGACGCTGGCGAACCCGGAGGCACAGGCTTGCGACGATCGCTACCGTATGGATCTCGAGTCCCTGAGGACGTTGTTCGATCTGTGGGACCCTCCTAGGCTTCCCCCATTCAACGGTCGAGCCTGATAGCTGACCTTAGAAAGCTCCGACCCACATGGGCCCGAGCTTGGCTTCCCCTTCTCGTTAGTTTTGTCATTCCCTGTCGATGTTGTTTGTCTTGTTGTATGCTCTGTATTTTTTATGTCAAACTGTAAACCGCTCCGAGCCCTCGGGGAGTGGCGGTATAGCAAGTTTGAACTATAAATAAATAAATAAATAAATAAATAAAGAGTAAGCTCCCAACCATTAATAGGCTAGTTTGCTCTTGACCCATGCAGCTCGAAAGACAGTTGCATCTATCAGGTAGGAGATTTAGGTACTGCTTTATGCAGAGAGGGTAATTTAACTAATTTACAATGCCATAAAGCCTTCCAGCAGTGTGCAGAAGAATGAGGAAGTACTCCATCAAAGGACTTGGTGTCACAGGTGGATGGTGAAGTGGCAGCTCCCCTGTGGCTGGAACCGAGCATACCCTCATGAAGCTGGAAAAAGCTAGAATGTTACATTGCCTCTGTCTGTCTATATATCTTGTATGTCTAAATGGCATTGAATGTTTACCATGTATATTTGCATTGTAATCTGCCGTGAGCCCACTGCAGGGTGAGAAGGGTGGAATATAAATACTGTAAATAAATAAATAAATAAATAAAAAATAAATAGATGTGTGCCTTTTCTGGAGTCTATAGGTTTTTAACTTTCTTTGTAGCTCTGGAGGCTCCCAGGAGCAGAAATCCCCCCCGAAGCTATAGTTGCCCATCTCTTCAAAACTAAACTGATTCAGAATCATTTGAGCAAATACATGTATGTATGTATGTATGTATGTATGTATGTATGTATGAAGCAAAAATGCTTTGAATTAACCTGAGAGGTGGCCACATGCACCCTGTTGAACCCACTGCAGCAGAGGGTAGACATACACATGGTCCAGCTTGGTAGATACTGTATTGGCATTGCTGGACTGTCACCTCATTTCTCCTGTTGCCATCAACACTACCATTTATGACATCAGCAGAGGTGTCTGCACATCAGCAGAGGTGTCTGTATTTTCACCCATCACATAATGCACACTCACTTCCGGTGGGGCTCTTTTAGGGGCCCGGATTACCCATAAAGCCAACCTAGGCCATGGCCTAGGGCCGCAAGACAAGGGGGCACAGATCATGGAACAAAAAAAATGTTGAAACAAATAAAAACCCAACGTGTTTTTCCCACTCTCCCTCGGCCTCGCCCATAGATGTCTATGAGAGCGGGCCGTGTCCTGAAGACTACACTTCCTGTCGTGCACCTCTCTCCGCTTCCGCCTCCCTCCCCCCAGGAGAAAGACTATGCCTCCCGGCATGCCCCGCATGGGCTGCTGAGGGGCCGGGCCAATGGGAGGCGGCTAGGGCGGAGCCAGGGGGCGTGGTCGGGTGGCGGAGAGAGTGCGGACTTACAGGGATGGCGGAGGGCGTCGAGGAGGGTCCGCCCTTCCAGCTGGGCAGGCCGCGCTTCGAGCAGGTAAGCACTGGGGCGCCGCATAACGGGGACCAGAAAGGCCCTGCCAGAGATGGAGTTGCTCCCTCAGGGAACCCGTGTCGCTTGCCTCAGGTGGCCCCGCCACTTCAGTGCCATCCCGTCCCCTCATTAGCCCTGCCGGGTGTCACTCTCCCATTTGAATTTCCGCCCTTGGGAAATGCTTCTGTGATTGGCTCCCGCTTCCCTTGACTCCTCTTCGGGGGCGGTGCTTCTGTCTTAGCGTCCTGAGTTTGAGTCCCGCTTCGGGCAGAAAGCGTGACTGTAGAACTCCCTGACACTGCATTGGGATGGCATTTTTAAAAATGGGCCCGAGCATGGCGCTGCTGCAGGTGGATCCGGCCTAGGCACCCTGCGAGCCCCGCGGATACCCCTGCGCTGATTGGCGCGGGTTGTTGTTTATTTATTTGAATATTACTGATCAACTGAGATGTATTGGGCTACCTGAGTGAATTTGAGGTAAGTTGTATGATATGATTTATTTTTAGTGTGGGTCTGAGTGATGTGGGGGGTGCGGGGTGCGGTAGATGTTGGCTTAAAAGCGGCGTAATTCCAAAGTGTGGCCTAGGGCGCAAAAAGGTGTTAATCCGAGCCTGCTCTGTTAATCAACTGTAGCACAAGCAACCTATGATGCTTCACCTAAAGCAGGGCTGTCCAACTTCTACTGGCCAGGGGGCCTGAATTCCGGTCACTGATGACCTGGGGGGCTGTAGGATCTTCCCCTGCCCCCGGCTCCGCCCCCGGCTCTGCCCCCTCCCCACCCCACCCCCGCCCCTGCATCCATACAGTCAAATATAATATTTTACTAACATTAAATGCAGGGTGGGAATTCAAAAGGGGCATCCATACAGTCAAATATAATCTTTTACTGAGATAAAATGCAGGGATAAGATATTAAATTATTTTAATTTAATATTAAATATATTTAATTCCATCCTCCCCCCCTTATTTTAATTTAATATTAAATATATTTAATTCCATCCTCCCCTCTCCCCTTATTTTAATTTAATATTAAATCTATTTAATTCCATCCTCCCTTCTCCCCCTTATTTTAATTTAATATTAAATATATTTAATTCCATCCTCCCTCCCCTTATTTTAATTTAATATTAAATATATTTAATTCCATCCTCCCCTCCCCCTTATTTTAATTTAATATTAAATATATTTAATTCCATCCACCCCGCTCCCTTTATTTTAATTTAATATTAAATATATTTAATTCCATCCTCCCCTCTCCCCTTATTTTAATTTAATATTAAATATATTTAATTCCATCCTCCCTCCCCCTTAATGTATCCCATCTCCCTTATTTCATCTTTAAATATATTTAATTTTATATTTAATACATGAGGGGAGATGGGGGGGAATGAGGATCCCCCTGAGGAGCTCCCTGCTTCGGCCTACCTTTTCCAAACGCGCAGGATCCAGGAGTACCCGGACAACGAGAGAGACGACGACCGACTGAGTCGAAGAAGGTCCTAATCGCGTCTGTGGGCCTCAGCGATCCAGTAGTAGAGTAGCCGAAGAGTATCGCGAAATATGCAATCCATACTGGATTTTGCTGTCAACACCGGCGTGATCTCGCATTGACAGCGAAATCCTGTGTGGATTGCGTATTCTCGCGATACTTGCTCCGAACCCGGAAGTAGGTATTTTTTTCAATTTTATTATTTATTTTATTTTTCATTTTTTATTTTTTATTAAAAAGCTTAGGGGGGCGGAGGGAAGTGGCTGGGGGGCCGTATACGGCCCCTGGGCCGCCAGTTGGACAGCCCTGACCTAAAGCACAGAAAGCTTCCTGTGTTCTGTCAGGAACAATGGGGCCAGCACAGGGGTAAGCTTAATGGTGACACTTCCCCGTATGTGATGGGGAAGTGCTGCTGCAGGAAAGGCAGGGTGGGAGGATTGCCCCATTTCCCTCTGGATTCACCATAGAGGCTGACGAATCACCCCCCTGCCTCTCATCAATGTGATGAGGTTCTTTTTTCTTTCCCCTTATAA
The DNA here is from genome assembly GCA_030556195.1 of Anolis apletophallus. Lineage (NCBI taxonomy): Eukaryota > Metazoa > Chordata > Lepidosauria > Squamata > Anolidae > Anolis > Anolis apletophallus. Next base: position 129,057,065 of record JARBWK010000006.1, on the reverse strand, counting down.
AAGTACCACCCCACCCTTCCCTCATGACATTAACACATACAGGTTGAGCATATACAGGGGAAGATTCTGGGAAACATGGGAGACTTGGTCACTCTAGATCAGGCATGTGCAAACTTTGGCCCTTCAGGTGTTTTGGACTTCAAGTCCCACAATGCCTAACAGCCTCAGGCCCTTAAATGGCTGAGGGGGGAAAGGAAAGGGTCCGAGGCTGGTAGGAATTGTGGGACTTGGAGTCCAAAACAGCGGAAGGGCCGAAGTTTGCACATGCCTGATCTAGATATCCCACCCAATTGCTTTTTGATAATGCCACTTAAAGTGACGAAAAATTGTTGTATTTTTTTTAAAAAATTCCATTCTCTCTCACTTCACTAATTACATCCTCTCTCTCCAGCCACCTGTATAAATACGAGGTTAACTCTCTGGGTATCTGATGAAGCGGGATACAGGTGAAAAAACATGTCAAATAAAGCTTATTAGTCCTAAAGTGTAGATACGATTGGTAGATAAGAGCAAATACTATATTCTGCTGCAAAAACTAATGCAGCTAACCTCTTGGACAATATTAATGCTATTTCTTGGTATAAGAAAAAAATGAAATAACTACAAACTCAATGTGGCAGGTGCGATTATAATGATGATGATTATTATTATTATTTCTGTCCTCTATTTCTACTGAAGACAGCTAACAATAACAAGACGCAACCCAATAAAAATACAGAAATTAAGAAAGCAAATATTTGTTTCATGGATACAAGTTCAAAACAATAGAAATAGAAATAAAATTACAAAGCTCAACATCACCCTAAAATATCAACAACAACCTTTTCAGAAGTCGGCTCCTCATCATCTCCCAAATGCCTGGTGTCATAGATATATCTTCACCTGCCTGCAAAAGATAAGCAGGAATGGGGCCATTCTGGTGTCTCTTGGGAAGAAGTTCCAAAGTCTGGGAGGAAATTCCAAAGTATCCCTTGTTTGCACCAAACACACTTGAGTAGGTTGCGGAACGGATAGAAGGCCCTCCCCAGACAATCTTAGCATTCTGATAGACCCATAGAGATACAAGGGCGGGTCAATAAGTCCGTGAAAGGGCAACACTGCTCCTGTCAACAGGCACCTGTCAGTTGACTTCTGTCAAAATTTGAACAAGCTGCGTCATTTAGTTTGTGTTTGACAGCCATGGATAGCAGACTACCGCATGATTTGAGGAGAAATTGGACAAAAGTGAATTTCGTGTGCTCATTAAGCATTATTTTTTGCGGTAAAAAACCATCACTCAAACCAAGGCTAAGCTTGATAAATACTATGGAGACTCTGCACCATCAATTTCAATGGTAAAAATGGTTTACTGAATTTCGTTGAGGCCGTACAAGCACGGAAGATGCCGAATGTTCTGGATGCCCTATTGAGGTCTCTACACCCGAAACAATTGAAAAAATTCACAATATGGTGTTGGCTGATCAGATATTGAAAGTTCTAGAGATTGTGGAAGCCATATGAATCTCACATGGCTCAGTGTTTTCAATTTTAAATGATCACTTGGGTATGAGAAAGCTTTCCGCAAGAGGGCTGCCGTGTTTGCTCACAATCGACCACAAACGCAATCGTGTGACAATTTCACAGGAGTGTTTGGCATGGTTCAACCACAATATGGACGAGATTTTGCACCGTTTCGTAACTGTGGATGAAACGTGGATCCACCACAACACACCAGAGACCAAATAGCAGTCAAAACAGTGGGTTTCTCGGGGTGAATCGGCGCCAAAGAAGACCTGCCCTTGTAGATACGGCCCAAGCCAGATAGGGCTTTATAGGTTCAAACAGCACTTTGAATTGTGCCCCAAAACAGGTTGGCAGCCAGTAGAGCTATTGCAACAAAGGAGTTGTGTGCTCCCTATAGCCACCCCATTAATAACCTGGTGGCCACTCTTTGGACCAACTGAGGACTTCATCACATTAATAAGTACTCTGTTTCAATCAATATGCATCACATATTATTATTATTATTATTATTATGATGGCTGATTGCATACTGTTTTCAGATGGGACGCATACTGACCCCATCACATCCAAATACTACGATTCTTAAATTTAGAAAATACCGCGCTTTGAGTCATCACACCCTGGAAGGCTGGCTCCTCCCAATCCATTTGAAAGACTCCCTACATCACTCTGTCACCATTTTGGAAATTTTGTCTTCTTCTAAGATTGAGCAGTAACACATCCTCAAAGTCCCAAAGTGAGACTTGAAAAAGATCTTGAACATGCGCAGTAATACGTTCACCTAATCGCGGCCTTTTGGCACAAAACAAAACAAAAAATCTACTGCTCATGTTGCTTTGTTTAGTAATTCAATTTTATGAGGCCAAACTTGAGGTGATTCAGAGGCAATATAGCAGCTCCTTTCAGCACTGCTTCTCCTTTTGAGAAGGCATGACAGATATTATTTTGAATTGCTTGCTGGTTATGTGGCTGGAGTAGACAGTGCCCTTACATGAGAAAGGACCACCCCAGAAGCAAGGAGATGTTTGCTGAGAAAGGGATTTAGTTGGTTTTTGTAGCAGTACAGTTAAAGGCGGGTCTGCGCTGCTCGTGTTATTGGACCTCACGGCAGCGTTTGACACGGTCGACCACAATCTATTGATCCACCGCCTGGCCGTGGCTGGAGTGAGGGGGACAGCCCTTAAATGGCTGACCTCCTTCCTCCACCAGCGGTCTCAGCATGTGAGGAGGGGCGAGGTGGTCTCCGAGGGCTCCCCCACTACTCTGTGGGTCCCCAGGGGCCATTCTCCCCTCTGTTATTTAACATCTACATGCAGCCGCTTGCACAGCTGGTGCGGAGTTATGGGCTGGAGTGTCACCAGTACGCTGACGACACCCAGCTCATTCTGAGGATGGAGGGCAGGCCGGGTTCTGTCCCCGATAATTTCCAACACTGCCTCGAAGCCGTTACTGGATGGCTGCAAGCCAGTAGGTTGAGGGTGAATCCGGCGAAGACGGAGATCTTGTGGCTGGGTCGCCCGGGTGATGTTAATGTCCAGCTTCCGAGCCTGGATGGTGCGGTGTTATGCCCATCGCCTTCCGTAAAGAGCCTGGGGGTCCATTTGGACTCCCAGCTGACCATGGAGGCCCAGGTCTTTGCAGTCAGCAAGATCGCTTTTTTCATCTGTGACAGGCAAGGAGGTTGGCCCCCTATCTCTCCCGGAACGATCTGGTCACGGTGATCCAAGCCACAGTCATCTCAAGGCTGGATTACTGCAACGCGCTCTACGTTGGCCTTCCTCTGTCGGTGACCCGGAAGCTCAGGCTAGTGCAGAACAGCTGGCGCCCACATAACACCTGTTTTGCAGGATCTGCACTGGCTGCCAATTGAGCACCGGATCACCTTCAAAGTGTTGGTCCTCACCTTTAAGGCCTTACACGGCCTGGGGCCAGCGTATTTGAGGGACCGTCTCACCCCATATTGCCCTCCGAGATCACTTCGGTCTGAGGACTCCAATCTCCTGGAGATACCTTCAGCTAAACTCGCAAGGCTGACTGCTACCCGCCGGAGGGCGTTCTCTGTCATAGCACCTACGCTGTGGAACGCCCTCCCGGCCGGAATTCGGGCTATGAAGGACTTGTTCCCATTTAGACGGGCCTGTAAAACATACCTGTTTAAGCAGGCCTTTGGTGAGTAAGTCCTGCCCATGCCCCGCCATCTATTCGTTCTTCTGAGGATGATGTGCTGTTCATTGTTTTAACTGTGTTATTAATTACTGTACTGCTGTTGTTTTTAATTGTTTTTAACTGCTTATTGCCTGTATTTTACTGTGCCCTTCGGCTCCTGTAAGCCGCCGCGAGCCTCAGGGAGTCGGCGGCATAGAAGCCCGAATAATAAAATAAAATAAATAAATAAATAAAATAAGAAAAGGAAGCAATGAAATCTTTTGAAAATTTTTTTAGATTGACAAGTTTTCCTTTAATATAAAAAACAATTAAAGTGCAGCTGAACGACTCTTTTACCTCTTGTAATTAAAATTATTTTATACATTAACATTCTGTTACACACAGAGATAGCCTCTGGTGGCACAGTGGGTTAAACTTCTGAGCTGCTTAACTTGCTGACCAAAAGGTCGGCAGTTCGAATCCAGGGAGCAGGGTGAGCTCCCGCTGTTAGCCCCAGTTTCTGCCAACCTAGCAGATTGAAAACATGCAAATGCAAGTAGATCATTAAGTACCACACCAATGGAAAGGTGCAGTCATACTGGCCACATGACCCTGAAGGTGTCTATGGACAATGCTGGCTCTTCAGCTTAGAAATGGAGATGAGCACCAACCCCTACAGTCAGACACGACTAGAATTAATATCAAGGGGAAACCTTTACCTATTACACATACAGATACAATGGAAAGAAGAACTTGTGCAGATTCCGGTAAAAACTTTTGAGGTAAGGCAGCAGAGCCTTTTCCAATGTTCTTTGGAATCCCAAAGATCATTCCCCAGTTCCTGACATCTCTTCCGAAAACAGAAATTAGGGTTACTGGAACTGCTTTTAACTAAACTCTTTTTATGAAAGTCCAGGATCATAAATAATGAAATCAATCAATCAATCAATCAATCAATCAATCAATCAATGAAAGTCCAGGATCATGATACTCCACCCCTGGACATGCCCCCAAATGACAAGTAAAATCGTTGCTGATGGGATGCATATAGAGTTTCCGATCACACACAAAAATAGTATTTCAAAAAACACAATTAGAATCCTCTCTGCAAACAATCTGTTTCTGCGATGTTTTGCAGATGGATTCCAATGATGAGATGGAGCAAACGCCATGTGATGGGACCCGTTCGAAACAGTCCTAGAAATTGAAACTTTCCTGTGATAAGGTCCTTAAGTTTCTGGGCACTTTTCAAAAGCAGCCCTTTGTAGAGTACATTACAATAGTCCAACCGGAATGTAAACAAGGCACATTCAATACCTCTATCACCATCAAAAACCGCAATGAGAGAGGGCATCCTTGTCTAGTTCTTTTTTGTATTTCACATGGGTTTGTCAGTTCTTCATTGATCAAAATTTGAACACCTTGCTTTTCATAAATTCAAGCTACAGGAAAGGAGATTCCATCTGAACATGAGGAAGGATTTCCTGACTGTGAGAGCTGTTCAGCAGTGGAACTCTCTGCCCTGGAGTGTGGTGGAGGATCCTTCTTTGGAGGCTTTTAAGCAGAGGCTGGATGGCCATATGTTGGGGGTGCTTTGAATGTGATTTTCCTGCTTCTTGGCAGGGGGTTGGACTGGATGGTCTAAACAATTAAGAGTCAGGGTTAGAAACGAACTAGAATCAAGAGGTATACACACAATCAAATATCTATAGTAAATATATTGTTTGGTAGGGCATCAGTAATATTATATAACATCATGTAACATACATATTACCGTATCCTTGGTGCAAAACTGGTCTACACATCACAGTCCAGGATGCAGAGGAACAAAATCCAAAATGAAATGTCCAAAGTCATTCAAAGAATAATCCATGTGTCCATAGTCATTTCAAGATTTGTAATCCAAGGTATACGGGTATAGAAAACCCTTCCAATGTAGGAATCGCAATAAAGCAAAGAACCAGAGCCGCAATTCCAGGCTCCAAGAGATTCGATGAAAAGCAAGCCGACGGGAAGGTAATCCTCTGGGATCGGGGCCACTGGTAATCCATTTTGAATCTTTTTCTAGGCTATATTATATCCATAAGCAGGTTCTTTTCCGTAATAGACTGAAATCCTATTTTAACCCCATCTCGATCCGAAGGGGTGACCACAAAGGTGACCCCTTTGGATCGAGATGGGGTTAAAATAAAATAGGATTTCAGTCTATTGCGGAAAAGAACCTGCTTATGGATATAATATAGCCTTGAAAAAGGCTATGTAGGCACCTGAAGTCAAACTAGACCAGGTATGTTTTGGCAGAGGATGGCTCTTCACATTTGTGGGTTTGGTCTTTGTGGATATGATTGTTCACATATTTTTATTAACAATTCATCTCTGGAAATCTCTAGAATTTCTAGTGCAACTCTATGGTCAACATCTGCTGGAGTTTAACCACAAGGTCACACAGGAGTGTGGCGAGATGAAAATCACACGTAGTTCACACTTTACCAGTCCACACACTGCCTTGCCAGAGAAAGAAAATATGCCACATAGATGATCAGTAAAAAAAACAAGACGTTTACTCTTTGTAATGCAGAACAACATATATACAATCATGTGAACAGTTGCATTGACTCACACAATGTCATTTGAGAGAGATGCAAATGGTCTTTGGTTGTCCATGTGGAAGATCTTCTTCCAGCAGCTCATGAAGCAAGAACTCAAATTGTCTCTCTCCTAGCTCCTGAGGTCAAAATGCAACTTTGGCCCATTGGTCCCAGGCATACCACTGACCAGGGTTGGCCCATTGGTCCGTCACCACTGACCGTTCCTTTTACGGTGTGGCAGGGCAGGCTATCCCACCATGCCACCAAATATGTCAGGGCTCGGACCCCTTGACCCTTACAGTAAATATGCCGCCACCAAATAATGTAATGAAGTATATAAAGAAGGCTTCCAGGCTCCTTATGTTAACCGTGGCAGGGCAGGTCTACTTTGCAAATCTTACCACTGCCACTAACATGTAAGGAACGAACTCTGGGCAGTAAGGCTTTCTTCCCACTGTGGTAGGGTGGGTAATTTCACTTTGAGCCCCACCAACAGATGTTCAAACTGCCACCAGTTAATATATTTGCTGCCACCAATTGTATCAGATCAGCCACCAATGTGAGGGTTTGTTCTTTTAAGGCTTGTGTTTCAAAAAGAACGACATTGAGAGGTGTTGTAATAAAGATGTTCAACAGTTTATTTTATAACAGAGTTCAGAGCTTAGTTGGTTGCAAACAAGACTCCTAAGAGGTACAAATCTTGCTGTTACAACGTTTCAACAATAGGGTACAGTTTCCACTGTACTTCCTAACACAGAACCAAGCAGTCCTAATAACTAACTGCTCCAGCAGGTAAGTAGCCTATAGGTTTACCTATCTATTAAGTTAGTTTTCTACTCTAACTTGGACAAAGTCTGTCTTTCACCTGGGTTTCTCAAACCCCTAACCAAACTGCTTTCTAAAAGCTCCGAAAGACAGCTCCCAGCTCCCCCGGTATAATGTGTTGTATAGGCATTCGGTGTTGTGATGTAACACAGTATAATACTGCCAATGATAATGTGATGTAATAATTATATAGTGAGATTATAATTTGTATATTTGTATTACATGCAATATTGCTAATCAATATTGCGATATGTTGTAGTGTAATATGATGTGTAGTGCTGATGTTGTGCTATGACAGTAATGTTATTTGTTGCTTTTCAGTTTGCTGTAAGCCGCTTCGGCAATATTGTTATATGTACATTGTAAGCCACTCTGGCAATATTGTTGTTTGCTGTAAGTTGCTCTGAGTTCCCTTCGGGGTTGAGAAGAGCAGCATATAAATATAGTAAATAAATAAATAATTAAATTATTTTTATTATTGTTATTTTTTATCATTATACCCCATTTCCTCCCAAAATTGAGGCTCACAATTTAAAATAATAATTTTATATTATTGTTGTTTTTATTATTATTTACTTCTTACCCGCCTATCCCCATGGCTCGAGGTGGGTCACAGCACAGCCAAAAACAAACAAATAGAATAAAAATTCTACAAACACACATGTTAAAATATTTATTTATTGTATCAGAAGTGAACCGAGAGTACAGTTGTAATGTGTTTGAAAAACACATAGTTTAAAAACTTGGCATTATATTAAATATCCTTGACCATTCGCTGGCCACTTGGAATGCCTCTGGTGTTACTATAAGAAAGTTCTCCATTGTGCAAGTGGCATATTAAAATGCAGTTCCATAAAAAATACAAATCAAAGCATTTCTGTAAAATAAACCTGAATCACCTAGGACAGAGACCAAACTACAGAATAATAATAACTTTACAATACAATTAAAAACATACGATGATCAAGGAGCATTTGGCATCAATGGCTGTAGAAAATAAATGAAACTTTTATTATAGGAATTCAATTGGAGATAGTAGTTCCTGTAACTGCCACTAGCTCTCTATATACAGCTGCAGCACCAGATCCTGGAGCTCAACTTGCAGGAATGAGGCAAACAGGTGAGACATAAGGAAGTGTTTGGCCTGGGTGTTTAGCAGGGGAATTTGGGGAAGAGCAGGTTTCTGCTTCATTCTCTACTTAAATTTTATGCAAAATTCATTTTTTGCTGTTTAGCCAGAAATGACTTAGCAGCATCAACATTAAGAAGTTGACAAAGGGAGGCTGGAGAGTCATAAATGTTAAGTATTGGATGCAAAGGCATGTCTATAGTAAACCATGCAATAAAGCATAAACTCAGAAAGAATAGAATGCTCTAACTCAGTGTTTCCCAACCAGTGTGCCGTGAGCGATCATCAGGTGTGCCGTGGAAAAACCTCCAATATATACCCTTTCTTCCCCCTCCTACCGAACTCCTGATGTTGCTGCTTGCGGGGGGGGGGGTGGAGGAAGGGCCAGGCAGCGGCGTAGAAGAAGAAGAAGAAGGGGCCGGGAGCTGCCTCCTTCGGCCATTTCCCCTCCACGCACACCAGCAAGCCTCCAATCGAGGGAGGGAGGAGGGAAGGGTCATGTCACTCGGGCCTCGCCCCCTTCCCAGCAGTCGCCATTTGAGGAGGAGGAAAGGCCGGCAGAGAGGCTGAGGTGAGCGGAGGGAGGGTCAGAAAGGGGTGGAGTGTCCCTCTCCCCATGAGGAAGAGGCCCGCCCATCATTATTTGAGTCCACAGTGCTCTCTGGATGTAGGTGAACTACAACTCCCAAATGTCAAGGTCTATTTTCCCCAAACTTCATCTGTGTTCACATTTGGGTATATTGAGTATTCATGCCAAGTTTGGTCCTGATCCAACATTGAGTCCACAATGCTCTCTGGGTATAGGCGAACTACAACTCCAAAACTCAAGGTCAATGCCCACCAAACTCTTATAGTATTTTCTCTTGGTTATGGGAGTTCTGTGTGGGAAGTTTGTGTCTTTCTGCCATTCCTGCCAAGATATCTATGTTTTGTTCATTGAAACAGGCCCAGGTTTCACACTAAGTGTATAAATACATTTAAAAACATATGCCCACCAAACTCTTATAGTATTTTCTCTTAGTTATGGAAGTTCTGTGTGAGAAGTTGGATTCCATTCCATCATTGGTGGAGTTCAGAATGCTCTTTGATTGCGGGTGAACTATAACTCTCAGCAACTACAACTCCCAAATGACAAAATCAGTTTTTGACTGATGGTCCCTCCTTGGGTTAGTATTAGTATGTTTTGTGGCCAAATTTGGCAGCAATTTGTCCAGTGGTTTTTGAGTTATGTTAATCCCAGAAATGAACATTACATTAATATAGATAGATAGAGAGAGAGAGAGAGAGAGAGTCAGAGAGAGAGAGCACAACAATGCAGGCAGAAAAGCAAACATCACAGAGAAGCATGTCTGTGTAGGAGGGTGAACATTAGGAAGAACTTCCTGACTGTGAGAGCTGTTCAGCAGTGTGTTGGGCTTGTGGCTTCTTTGGCTACCAGGATTGTGGGACCTGAAGTGCACACAGATACAAGGGATGGAAATTTTCATGAGCTGAGTTTCACAAGGGATGGGAATTTTCATGAGTTAAGATTCTCTGGGAACTAGTCTGTTTGAAATAGAGTGAGATAAAGTAACACCTGCGCTGATAGTACAGTCAGCAGAGAAGGAATTTTAATTGGCAAAATTCAAGGCCTATGCTTCTGGGTGCTGGGAGGGAAATGCCAATTAGGGAATGGAAAGTGGTTTGGTTGACTATTTTACTTCTGCTTGCTGTAGAGACCCCCAGATTTCTGGCAACGTCGATGCAGGAAGATCCTCTTGCTTTGGGTTTGCATTCATGTTCATGGACTTAAGTTTTCTGCTTTGCTTATGGAAGTTTCTAGTTTAAGTTTTTGGGACTTTGATTCTATTGGACTCTATTGGACTCTTTGGGATTCTATTGGATTTATTTTACCTGTACTGCTTTGGCTCCTGAAACCTTCTTGCTTGGATTATAGATGTGTACCTTTTTATCCTTCAATATATTGCTGATATTACCTGCTTCCAATAAATGACTATATTCCTAGTGCTGGTGTTGTGTGATTACCAGGGGCGGTCTTTCCATTAGGCGAACTACGCGACCGCATAGGGCGCCATCTTGGAGGCGACAGCATGGGGCGCCATCGTGGGGTGCCGCGCCATTCTATCTCCGTGCTGCTGCCGCGCTGCGCCTACAGGCGCTTCTGGGCATGTGCGGAGGTTTTGCGTGCATGCCCAGTGCCTACGGAGCTCCACTTGAACTCCGTAGGCACTGCGCATGCGTGCGAAAATCTCCGCGCACATGCGCTGTGTCTGCAGAGCTCAAGTGGACTCCGTAGACACAGCACATGCGCGCGAAAATCTCCGCGCACATGCGCTGTGTCTACAGAGCTCAAGTGGACTCCGTAGACACAGCACATGCACGCGGAGGTTTTGCGCGCATGCCCAGTGCCTACAGAGCTCCACTTGAGCTCCGTAGACACAGCGCATGCACACGAAAATCTCTGCGCACATGCGCTGTGTCTGCAGAGCTCAAGTAAACTCCGTAGACACAGCGCATGCACGCGCAAATCTCCACGCACATGCGCTGTGTCTACAGAGCTCAAGTGAACTCCGTAGGCACAACGCATGCGCGCGGAGATTTTCGCGTGCATGCGCAGTGCCTACGGAGCTCAAGTGGAACTCTGTAGGCACTGGGCATGCGCGCAAAACCTCCGCGCACGCCCAGAAGTGCCTGTAGGCGCGGCGCAGCAGCAGCGCGGAGATACGGGTGGCGCGCTCGGGAGCCGCGGGGGGCGCCAAAATAATGTTCGCTTACCCCCGGGAGAGCTCGGACCGCCCCTGGCGATTACATCTAGAGGGTCCACGTCCCCTGGAATGCGACACAGTGGAACTCTCTGCCTCAGAGTGTGCTTCCATCTGGCTGCTCTCTTTCCAGACGGCTTCCCTGAGGACCGGGTGACTGCGATAAAAACTATATACAGAGAGAGACTGACAGCTGTTGAGCAAGACTTTTGTGTGTGTCTTTCTGCCATTCCTGCCAGGATATCAATGTTGAGTTCATCGAAAACATTAAAAAAACATATTAACTATACATTAAAAACATATTAACTATATGTATTACTCTGTTAGGGTGTCATTTTGGTTGGTGGTGTGCGCCAGGATTTTGTAAATGTAAAAAATGTGCTGCGGCTCAAAAAAGGTTGAAAAACACTGCTCTAACTGACCTTAATATACTGTGTGTGCCAGATAAAAATCTGCTACCTCCAGAATCCCCTACTGAGCATGAGCGAAAAGCAAAATAGAGATAAAAGGAAAAGCAGATTAGTCTACTTCCTCAGCATCTCCTAACATTTTAAAGAAAGCACAGGTGTACAAGTTCTACCACCAAAATGGAAATGATAAGAAAAGGTGGAAGCTGGTGAAAGAAAGTAGAGAATGATGGAAGAAAAAAAGTCATCTCTGAATGCAATTTTGGAAGAAGAAAAAAAGACTTCAAGTGGCCTATAGAAGTTTCAAAATGGTTTTGTTTGCTTAGGAAAGGCTGACCTCATCTTGTTGTTTGATTTCATGTGTGCATATTTTGTTAGTTTTAGATAAAAAGGTTTGCTGAAATGCACTGAATTACCTCTCCTTTTTGTGGTGTAGGAATCTCTACTTTTTCCATGTTATTTCTGCACACGCACAAATGATTTCTGTTAAAGATCAGGCATGTAGCCGGAGGGGGCTAAAGGAGCTTCAGCCCCCCGAAATTCTCAGCGTGGTCCACAATAAGGTCTTACTGGTACATTTTTAAACTGTTATGTTCATTAATATCATGATCTGATCACCATGCTCTATATACACGGGGGTATTGGGATAATGATACAAAAGGTTTGCTAGGGTAGACCCTCTCTCACTCAAACTCACCCCCCCCCCCCCGGAATCAAAATCCTGGCTACGGCCCTATTAAAGATGTAAACCCCCCCCCCCCCAAGAATACCCCTGCTTCATTAACTGAGGCCACTTCTACACTGTCTATAGATATCAGGACCTGATCCCAGATTATCTTCTTATCCCAGATTATATGGCAATGGAGACTCATATAATCCAGTTTAAAGTGGATAACCTGGGATCGGATCCTGGGATATAAGGACAGCGTAGAAGGGTCTTGGGAGGCAATTGTTTAAAACCATGGAGGCAATATGAGGCCCCTTTCAGACTGCCCCTATATCCCAGGATCTGATCCCAGATTATCTGTTTATCCCAGATTATCTGGCAGTAGAGATTCATATATTCAAAAATATATTTTCTTTGTCACAAAACACTAGGACTAGAGGGCACTCCCTGAAGCTCCAAGGTAGGAAAATTAGGACTAATAAAGGGAAATATTTCTTCACCCAGAGGGTCATTGGGTTATGGAACTCACTTCCAGAGGAGGTTGTGACAGCTGTCAGCCTGAACAACTTCAAGGCAGGATTAGACAGATTCATGGATACCAAGTGTATCGGTAGTTACTGAAAAGGACATTCACCTCGGAGTTGGTTGAGGTAGGCAGGATTTCCCTGGGTACTGGTTGTGGGGGGTCGGGAGCAGGTCAGGATTTTGCCCTCCCTTCTGCTCGAGATCCCCGCGTACAACTGGTGGGCCACTGTGTGATACAGAATGCTGGACTAGATGGGCTGAGGTCCGATTCAGCATGGCTCTTCTTATGTTCTTATGTTCTTATATAATCCATTTAAAGCAAATAATTTGCAATCGGTTCCTGGAAGTGTAGAAGGGGCCTAAGCCTAGGTGGACTGACTGGCCTAGCTTGCTGTAAAATTATGCACCAGGGTCATTAGTTCAGGCAGGCTTTCGAATGCTTGTGATTTTTTATTCTGTGTTTTTATCTGTGTTTTATCTACTACCTGTACTATGTTGTAAACCGCCCCGAGCCCCTGGGAGGGACGGCCAATAAGCCCAATAAATAAATAAATAAATAAATAAATAAATAAATAAATAAATAAATAAATAAAAGAAATTCCAAATGCTGGATTGGTGAAACTGCAATTTCCCTATTTGGAACCTTTTGGGTTAAAGAGCAGTATATAAATGATTCAGATGAACAAATCTATGGCAGACCAATCCGTGGGAAGCAGAGCTTGAATTACAAACCAGATGAGCTATAAACCCGGCACGCATTGTATATATAGATTTTTCATCAACTCTACCCACAGACTATCAGGGTGGATAGCCTTGTTAAAATGGTGTTATAAAATCAGTGCTGGTATTTAGTGCCATGGGTGGTACAGATCCTAGCTCGTCCAAACATATACTGTAAGTTATATTTCACATCTCTGTGTGAACTTAGAAACCACCAGAGGGAGCCGCAATATAATTAATCTGCAATTATACGTAATCACTATTCCAACACAATAGTATAGTAGAGAAGATGGGCCTCTCCTCTTTTCTGCTATATTATTCATATTCTAAGTTTTGAACATATGAATCCGCTTTACATAGGGGTCAACTGGCTCAATATTCTTTGAGAGGCAATCGTTCCCCAAGGATCTTACATGAGAATCTTTCTCAGACCTGCTACTTGGGATAATGTTGACATGAGATGCTAACATTTGTAACAATAACTTTGTAACAATGTGCAAAACATATATTCAAGGCGCCTACATCCATCAAGGCAACGGTGGCCAACTGTGGAGTGCGTGGGAGAGTTCCCCATGCTTCTGCCCACCCAACAATTGACTCCATGAAAATCAGCTGACAACTAAAATCCTAAGTTAAAATAATGTTTGGTATCATCCTTGAAACCCTTGATATCTAATACATTGTAACTCATGATTTCAACACATGGAGTAAAGTGGAAAAATATTGTATTATTAACAGTTCTCTGGGCCCTTCTACACAAGCCCTAAAAAACGGAAGAAACCAGGATAAAAGGACAAGTAGCTAAACAATATTTCACAAAAATGTGCACTGATTCGGATTAACAGCTGAAAAATACATGTTAAAAAGTTGTGCTTAAACCCTGATTTCATCCGAAAATGCGCATATTCGCATGACTGTATATTCTTGCACTCAAGGAAAATGTGATTTCATTTGTATACCCTGGTGTGGACTGCTCCAACACACAGTTGATCTGGGCTGTAAACAAATGGAGCCACAGACACACAGATGGCTAAATGGAAGCACAAATGGAAAGCAATTACAATGAGAACTCTTTGTATCCATTCCTTTGTTCTGATCTTTTTGAAATTAAACAGAGCTTGAATTTACAGTAGGGTGAGGATAACAAAATAAATCCGCTTGTGTATGCATTTAGACACTTGCATAAGCAAATATGAGGTTCAGCACAGCTTGGAAAGTCAATTTTTTACAAAGTAAATTTCCGCCTGATGTTCCCCGTCTATCTTGCTGATTTATTTATTTATTTATTTATTTAGTTTATTTATATTCCACTCTTCTCACCCCAAAGGGGACTCAGAGCGGATTACAGGTACACATACTTAGCAGACAATCCCTGCTGTTTCCACATACACAACATATAGACGAACAGAGGCAAACTCTGGCCACCAGGGGGAGCTGACGCACTCCTAATCTCTCAGCATTCCCAGCGTCCCTTGTTGTTCTTTTCCGCATTCCTCAGCGTTCCTGGAGTTCTTTAATGGCCTCATAATTCAGTTAAAATTTGCCTCCCCACTTAATGTGGTACCTTTATCTCCTACTTGACAGATGCAACTGTCTTTCGGGCTGCAAAGGTCGACAGCAGGCTACACTTAAAGGTCGAGCACCCACCTCGACCCGGGCAGGCCTCAAACTCATGACCTACTGGTCAGAGAGATCTTATGCAGCTGACACTTAGCCAGTTGCGCCACATTCCCGATTTCTAAAATCCGCTACAAACCAAGTTGTCAGGATGGTGGGGGACCATTTACTGGGACTGATTTTTTGTCCCACTTATTTGACCTGCATTTTGACACGGTCTGGAACTCCCTCTGTTTCAGTATCAGAAAATAATGTTGCAATACAATCCTTAGTTGGTAATTTATGGGCCAAACTCCACTCATCAGTCCATCCCCAATGTGAAAGATGGCTATACTCTTTGCCACACAGACACTACACTTTTTGAAACTGAATTATATGGCAGTGTAGATGGGGCTTCCATGACTTCTCAGAGACCTACAGCAGAGCCATTGCAACATGCAGCTGGCCTTATTTGGTTTTTTCTTTATCTGCAGGCAGATACTTTGGTCCAAACGTATATAATTTGGGAGGAAATTGGACCAGACAGATCTTCTGCCTATTGGATGAAGATCTTATTATATATCTTCCCATAAACTGTTTGAGTCATATGATCAAATGGCGGGAAATTAACATTCTCTCCTTACCATCCATATTTACCTACAGAATTTTACCACATAATGTGATTGATGAAAGGCAGCTTATTGACCTGTATCATTTCTAGCTTTCCTTCCTTTCCACTGAGCCAAAGCCTCACACAACTAATTTATTCCACTTGCGAGAGTTGTTTCTATGACATCATAACATGCATCATTTATTATGACATTCTTTCTAACACTTTTTATTTGTTCTTCAGGCTTCTTGGTTGTGCACACAGATGCTTTCAGCATGACAATAATTTCCTTATTTTTACTTTTTTGTAAAAAAAAAAATTTCGGATTTCTACCATAATGGGGAGAACATCCTGATTATTTGTCTTAAGGGGGGGGGGGGATTTTTTGCTAAACCTTATTCATAATTACTATCCATCATGAGTTATTCATGTGTGTGTGTGTGTCACTAACTAATGATCACCCATTTTTTACTTTTACTTTTTTAAAATAAAAGAAAGTATATATGCAGAATCCAAAATGAGATCATTCCACATATGTTGTCCCTCAGGTATGTCTAAAATGGAAAGTAAGCTTTGCTTGTAATTGTGAGCCTACACGAATGGGCTATTTAATTGTAGCTTGACAATCAACTTGGATGATGTTCTTGCCAAATCATTGCCGACAAAAATATTTTGCTGAAATCCCTAAAGCCAAAGCCCAGCTACACAAATAAATACTGTAGCACTGCCTGACAGAAAGACATCCAAACCAATCTCTTCCAGATGGCACTGATGGATGGCTTTCTGCTTCTATTTATTTGGTTTCCCCGGCAATAGTGTCTTGCATTCACTGTCCATCACTTGATTAGTTTTGATCTGGAGGCTGACCTTGGAGTCTTTACAACACTAGGTTGGCAATTTGGTGCGTTGGGCACTCAAGGCTGGTATTTCAACCTCTGATGTTCATCCCTTTTATTGTCAGCATAAAAGGATTCTTCTATGTTTGGGACACGAAATATATAGTATGTAGTGCTTCTTCATTTAGGCCCCAGCCCTCTCAAATCTTCCAGTGCAACGCTTATTGCAATGAATGGGAATTATGAGCATGCTAACTTTAGCTAAGTTATCCTCAAAGTTTTCTGGAATAAAACTGAAGGTTTGATGAGCTTTATAAATGGAATACTTTGTTTATAAGGATATGTCTAAGGACTTCATCACATTGACCTTGAAAAGCATGGGTTACCATCTGTCCAGTAAAGGGAATCGTACTTTATGCTCCCCGATTGTCCCGTTTCAAGTTCTGTCTTCCCATTACATGTGTTTCCCTCTTCAGTTTTTCCCATGTTCTTGTATGCATTCAAACAATCACATGGAGAATCCTTTTCTGGCTTCTCCGCATTACTTTTTTTTTTTTAAGGGAAAATGTCAGTATCAAAAGCCAAGAATGGACCTCATCCCATTTGTGGGGAGAAAGCAGGGGATTTTAAACCCATTTCCCATGATAACTCTTTCCCAAGCCTTCCTTTCCTCCATTATACCAGTGTAATTATAAACCACTTTACCATGATCCCCTCCTGATAGGTTTTCCTTCACTCCATTAGACCGGTGTTATGTTAAAAAGCTAACAAGAGCTCAAGATTATTGTTAAGGAGAAAATGCAGTGAAAGCAAAGTAGTAAGGAACACCCATTCTTCCATGTCCCTGAAACGATTCAACACGGGTGAATCTGTCAGATCCCATCACATGTGTTTTTCGGTGTTCGCAACTGATCTGGCATGCACCAGAGGCTCAGAACACAATTATTTGGCTATGTTCTGAACTCCCTCCTTTCAGCACGCTTCGGCTCCATTTCAAGGACAAAGGGCGACAGATGATGATTTGGAAGGAGGCAAACATGATGTGATTGTCCTTGAAATGGAGATGAAGTGTCCTATGAAGGGGGAAATGCCCCATGTGATGAGGTCCTAAATAAAGCAAACATCCATGCCAATATTACATTTTAAAAGATACTTATTTTGGGAATGATCCACAGGAGCATTCACGTAGATAGATCGTATCAAATGCTGGTATAAATTGCCAGGAACAAGAAATAGAGCTAAATTATTATGATTGTTACTATTATTAATAATAATACTACCTTTTATTCTGCGACACTTGTCTGTCCTTCACAGAAGGCCTTTGTCCCAGAATCAGATCTCCTTCTATTTTTAAAAGGCTCCAATGAACCAAGAAAACTTAAAAAGAAAACTCACAGCAACCCACTTAATAATAAAGTTTAGTTTTCTTCTGCGGTTTTAATTTTCTGTCATTTTGCTATGCTGCTCTATTATTTGTAACATTCATGGTGTTGTTTGTTTTATTATTTTGTTCATCTTGGAAGGACAGGACAAAATATAATTTTAAACTAAAAATTGAAAATACTTATTTTTTAATAAATTAATAAATTATATATTGGGTAGTACACATATTCTAAAAGCATTTCTTTCCATTCATTCCATGAGGTTTGCTAGCTTTGAAATATTATGTGCTAGCCTTTTAAACTGCCACCACCCATCCGATTTTGCAAATAGTCCAAATATCCAGATATATTCACATTATTCTGCTTTACTTGCTTCTGGATAATTGGATTGTTTACAGCACATATTTCCGCCAAGCAGCTTACTTTTGGAAAATTATATTTTGCTTATATTAATAATTTAATAATTAATAATTTAGTCTGCATATGTATGTGCATATGAGTTTTTTATTCATCCTTATCCAATATAACATTATGTCCATTCGTTATTGGGGTTTGTTATTCGCATACTTGTTATTTGATTTTTTTTCATGATTGTTCATATATTTTGGTTTTTTGTTCGCTACTCTCTTTTTCTGCAACTAAAGTTTAGAAATGTTAAATAAAATTGAGCTTTTGTAGCATAATGCATGCGTTTTCAGATTTATTTGCTGAAGCTGGAAGCATTTGCAACCCTTTGTAAATTGATATGAGCCATCACATGTGAGAACATATGAGCAAGAAGGAGGAAAGAAAAAAAGAATCATTATCCTCAAAGTCCAGATTCGTGCTCAATGGGAAATGATGATAGTCACCATTTGTAGACATTTTAGTTAGAAGCTATGTCTTGCATCATAGGTATTATGAAAATACTAAATATGCTCCTAACTTTAAGCAAGGGTATAATGGTATGTATCACAAAATAAACATTTGAGTTTGCATCCCAGGATACTTTCAGGAGAAAAAAAAACAACCCCAATTTGAATGGCAGCATATATTTGAGCACGTGTTCAGTTGAAGAATCTTAACACAAGTCTTTATTTTATTGTTTTTTTATATAATAATTTGGACTTTTCAGGTTATTACATCATAACATTTTGAGTAGAGATTAGGCAATAAGCAGATTTGGCATCTAAAGCAATATAGAATGGAATCTGTACGAACTGTGCAGAAGGAAACTAGTAAGCATTTTAAAGGATTCTCCACGCCAATTCATAACACCTGCTCCTAATCTATAGGTAATAGAATCTTGTTCTCTAGCTATGTACACCCAGCTACCCCTATTTCTTCAATTCTAAGATACACTCTCCGCCCATATAAACTTCTCTAAAAACAGAGTATGCCATAAAATCATGGGTGCTTTTTTAAACATATAAATAAAGCTTTCTTTCTGTTGGTAGTGAAATAAGCATCTCTTTTTTGTTGTCGTTTATTCGTTCAGTTATTTCCAATTTTTTGTGACCTCATGGACCAGCCCACGCCAGAGCTCCCTGTCGGCCGTGGCAACCCCCAACTCCTTCAAGATCAAGCCAGTCACTTCAATGATACCATCCATCCATCTTGCCCTCTTCCCTTTTCCTTCCTTTTTCCCCAGCATCATTATCTCCTCCAAACAATCCTGTCTTGCAATTGTAAGTGTGTCTTACAATTGAAAAAATATGGTAATTTTAAGCCATGTGGTTATATAGCCAGTGATTAGCCAATTGTTCAGTTCTATCTGAGAATCACAGAATTAGAAGAAACCACTAGGAACATCTGGTCCAGTGGTTCCACCAGTGTTATGCAAGAACTAAAATGCCCCGGGAATGTGGCACAGCTGGCTAAGTGTCAGCTGCATAAGATCTCTCTGATCAGTAGGTCATGAGTTCGAGGCCTGCCCGGGTCGAGGTGGGAGCTCGACCTTTACGTGTAGCCTGCTGTCGACCTTTGCAGCCCGAAAACAGTTCATTTGTCAAGTAGGAGATAAAGGTACCACATTAAGTGGGGAGGCAAATTTTGACTGATTTATGAGGCCATAAAGAACTCCAGGAATCGCTGAGGAATGCGGAAGAACAACAAAGAGGTGCTGGAAAACGCTGAGAGAGATGAGGAGTGCGTCAGCTCCCCCTGGTGACCAGAAGTTTGCCTCTGTTCATCTATATATGTTTGTCTATATATGTCTAAATAGGTCTATATATGCTGTCTATATATGTTGAACTGCAGGGATTGTCTGCAAGTATATGTACTGTAATCCGCTCTGAGTCCCCTTCGGGGTGAGAAGAGCGGAATATAAATGCAGTAAATAAATAAATAATAAATAAATAAATAAAATATGGTCCATGAAACATTTAAAATTTTAAAACTTTATTCATTTTAATGAATGTGTTGCTACACGGGCTGCCGCGGTGAGTAGGATGCCGAGTGAGCACAGGAGGCCATGGGGAGGAAAAGCGCTTGACGTGAGGTGTCACATACTCACGCCACTCAGCGTTAGTCAGTCGCACACGTTATTTTGTCTTACTCAGCTGCAACAGCGATTCTGTTTGGCTGATTAGTGATTCAATGGCTCTAGTAGTTTTATCAACAGTGAGTTCTCAATCTTCATATTAATTTTTGACTTACCGTATTTAACGATGATTGAAATTGGAGAAGAAATCCAGGAAGAGCTCACTGATTTTCAAAATGATAGAAACTGCAACTACAAGGACGTGTTTCAATCTGATTCTCTTGAGAAGATTTGGTGTAAAAAAGCCATTTTTGTACTAAAATTTGAGGAATCGCCTTGCACTATCTTATGCTCTTCTCCACAATTCATTTATGAGAACATAATGTTTATGTATGTGTATACAGTGCTACATGAAGTCATGCTAGCCACATGACCTTGGAGATGTCTACGGACAACGCCAGCTCTTCAGCTTAGAAATGGAGATGAGCACCAACTGGACTTAATGCCAGGGGAAAACCTTTACCTACCTCTACCTAACAGTTTATTTATGCCCTGGCATTGAATGTTTGCCGTTTATTTATTTATTTATTTATTTATTCGGACTTCTATGCCGCCGACTCCCTGAGGCTCGCGGCGGCTTACAGGAGCCGAAGGCAAACACAGAGTACATAGTGTACATAAATAAAACATACAGGGCGTACACAGGGTAACAACCTCAACAGGGCAACCAACAGCAGATAAGGGAGGGGGGAGCCAAGCTCATGCCCAGAGGGCAGAGCCACCCGGTGGAACAATCAAGCACGCCCATCGAAGGGGGGGAGCCGGGGGTCCCAGAGATCGAAGAGCATCCTCAAAGACTCCCAAGTCCATGCAGTGGCGGTCGCTACAGTGACGGTCGTTGACGGCCTGTGGGTTATATCTCGTCATCGGTGGCTTGTCCACTCTCCTAGATTGGAGGTTCGCCGGTAGAGGCACCCCGCGCCTGAAGGCAGCGTTCCGGAAAGTCCTGGAACGAGACCCTCCGGGGATCGCCTTCCGAGGGTCAGCAGCTATGGGGGGGGAGGCATTGCAGAGCAGGGCAGGGACTTCCTCCGGCCCCGCCCCCTGCCCCGCCCTCGGCCCCGCCTCCACCTCGCCATGTGTTGTGCTCTACCCTGAATCCCCTTCAGGGTGATAAGGGTGGAATATAAATGTTTTAAATAAATTAAAAAAAAGGTTTTCTGTTTTGCTGGTAATTAAAAACAAGTCCAGGAATCGATTGAAAGTAAGTAATGCAGCTTTAAGCAATAATATTAACCCCAGGATTACCCAACTTGTAAAGAAGATGCAAGCTCAAAAATCACATTGATGCAAACTGAATTTAATTTTCTATTTAAAATGTTCTTTTTTATATTTTAATAGTACTCTTAATTTATGTTACTATTAAGTTTAACAAATGTATTAAAAGTTTTGATTAATCTAAAAAAACAGAACACTTAGTTTAGTAAGTATACATTTAAAGAGAATGTAATAATTGTGTCCAGATAGAGGCTGAAAGTGTAAAGCTGCTGAAGGAGAGGTTATGTACTATTTTTGTAATTGTCAATGTATCAAATAATTTGGGAAGGATAATCTTAACATAATCTACGTAACTTTTTTTGTGTCAGGAGCGACTTCAGAAACTGCAAGTTGCTTCTGGTGTGAGAAAATTGGCCGTCTGCAAGGACATTGCCCAGGGGATGCCCGGATGATTTGATGTTTTACCATCCTTGTGGGAGGCTTATCACATGTTCCCGCATGGGGAGCTGGAGCTGACAGAGGAAGCTCATCCACTCTCCCTTGATTTGAGCCTCTAACCTGTCGGTCTTCAGTCATCATTTTGATTGTTTCCAAACTTGGGATGCATGCAATCTGACCACTAATAACAGTCCTATTTATTTATTTATTTGTCACGTTTCTATACCGCCCCTCTCAGCCCGAAGGCGACTCGGGACGGTTTACACAGGCAGTCTCTGCCCTCAATACAACACAGCAACAAGGCAACCCCCCAAAACCATATAATAACAAATTAACAATTAAAATGTAGTCCTATCTACATTAACTGTACATATTCTATTCTATTCTTCAAATAACACAACAACATCACTTTAGGAATAACTGACAATGAGTATAATGTTATTAGTTACATAGATGGAGCCCTCAGTGGTGCAATGAGTTAAACCCTTGAAAAAAAATAGAATGTTGTTTCCTTTTTAAAAAATAAATATATATTGAGGGTGGATAACTTATAAAATGATAAGTGTATACAAAGAGGGATTTTGGAAAAACATATCCAGATTTTTAAAAAAACAAATGCCTGTTTCTAATTTATTTCAAATGCTTGGCCAGTTTGTATGCTATGCGTCTTCAAATAATTTTATAGGGAATACGTGTATAGAATGAAAAGGACAGGTCACCAAGCAAGAGTACAGATGCCTAATCTTGCAGGAACAGTATCAGGAACCCAAGACACTGAAGAGTACATTATAAGATCCACAGGAAAAAGGGGAAGATGCTCTAATCTATGTATTCTGTAGGTGGTCTTTTTAAAGGCCTTTGAATCATTTATGTTGACTGAAATGTGTTGTGTTTTGTTCAAGTATAAATAAAGACCATCTATACCACTCACTCCAAACAGGGTCACCTTAGCTCAATCTTGGGGTCCTGAAAAAATTGGCATCAGTAAAAGTTTTCTGAAGGCCACCTAGTGGCTGTTTTAGACATTTACACGAATATGTCGTGCAGTTTTTTTCCCCAGTGGACTCTGAAGACGATGCTTCAGCAGTACTACATACAAAGGAAAATCAGCCTCACAACCTCTGAGGATGCCTGCCACAGATGCAGGCGAAACCTTAGGAGATAATACTTCTAGATAAGTATTTCCCAACCTTTTTTGAGCCGCGGCACACTTTTTACATTTGCAAAATCCTGGGGCACACCACCAACCAAAATGACACTCTAACACAGTAATACATATAGTTAATATGTTTTTAAAATGTATTTATACACGCAGTTATAAATTTTATTCTTGAGGTTAGTAACTTTTAAGTATGTTTTTCTTTTTATCGGTGACTTGTATATGTCTAAGCTTGGATGTGGGACCAGGCGTTCGCATAGTAGCACAGGACAGCACTTTAGACTAGTTTTTAATGGAAAGCTGGTGAATAGGGCTCAATGCTTTTATGGACAGAACACTGTTTTAACATAGGTAAATACATAGGTTGTATGAATGTAATTGTATTTTAAGGTATTTTAGTGTCAATGTTTGAGGGTTTTTATACTGTGTTGTTATGAGGGCATCGAATTGTGCCTTTTGGAAGCCGCTCTGAGTCCCCCTCAGAGAATGAGTGGGGTAAACTGCCGAAATAAATAATAATAAATAATAGGCTGTGATTTCGCTGTTGCATGGCAATAAAAGCTGTGTGTGCACGTGAAGTTATGATTATGCATCAAGTGAAGCAGGTTTCATGCTGGAACAGGCATATCCCAGCTGAGGGGGAGAAAGGGCCAGCTTCTGTCAAAACAAATAGACATTCTTGCACAAATCACTATTCCACTACAATCAAGTTATCATTCATAGCAAATATTTATTAGTTGAGCACTTTTGAAATCATGCTTTTTTCTTTTGCAGAATTGCCAATCCATGTGTCCCACAGTTGTACTTCTGTACACCCTCGGAACCTTGCCTCTCTACCCTTCTGCTGTTTATTTTCTGAAAGCACAACTGTACAATTTAGGCATTTTAAAAAAGGGAAACAGAAATATAAAACACAAAGAAAACGGTCAGCTTTGGACTAGGGAAGGAGAGGGAGAGAGGAGGAGAACCTTACTCTCTGACATCACTATCACACTATTTCCTTTGCCAGCACCGAAGCCTAAGGCAGTGTTTTTCAACCTTTTTTGAGCCACAGCACATTTTTTACATTTACAAAATTCTGGGGCACACTACCTACCAAAATGACACTCTAACACAGTAATACATATAGTTAATATGTTTTAAAATGTATTTATACACTCAGTGTGAAACCTGGGCCTGTTTCAATGAACGCAATATAGATATCTTGGCAGGAATGGCAGAAAGACACACACAAAGATCTTGCTCAACAGCTGGGAGTTATAGTTCACCCGCAATCAAAGAGCATTCTGAACTCCACCCATGATGGAATGGAATAAAACTTCCCACACAGAACTACCATGACCAAGAGAAAATACTGTAAGAGTTTGGTGGGCATTGACCTTGAGTTTTGGAGTTGTAGTTCACCTATATCCAGAGAGCACTGTGGAGGGGAGGGAGGAAGACGTGGGGCGAGTCTGCGCAGTAGCGCCCGCACGGGTCACGTCTTCCTCCCTCCTCCCTCCTGCAGAAGCGGCAGCGTGAGCAAAGCGAGCAGAGCTAGTCTGGGAAGAAGGGAGCCCGAGTGGAGAAGAAAAAGTGTTCGGCAGGAGGGGGAAGAAAGGGTATTGGAGGTTCCAATTTCCAACGGCACACCTGATGATCACTCACGGCACACTAGTGTGTCATGGCGCACTGGTTGGGAAACACTGGCCTTGCACAGAGAACAGTGAGGAGAACATTGTGGAACAGAGAGATATTTTATTCACAGATTTTCCCTGTTAATGGCTACGGATGGCAGAATCACAGGGAGGAGACAGACTGGCAGTGGGATACACACCATCTATTTAATTACTTACCTTTTTGGCTAGTTATTATAAGTTTGTATTAATGTGTTTGTTTACTATTTTGATTTGATTTGTTTCTATTGTTTATTATGGCGTTTGCAACATTCACACTTGCCTCAAGCAGACAAGAGTTCTTTCTCCCACCCTGGACTTTCCACAGATATATAAACCTCACTTGCCTAGTTTCCAACAGACTTCATAACCTCTGAGGATGCCTGCCATAGATGTAGGTGAAACGCCAGGAGAGAATGCTTTTGGAACATGGCCATACAGCAACGAAAACTCACAGCAACACATGGCATAGAATGTTTGTCATCTTTTGTTGGAAACTGCCCAGAGCGCCCGGAGATAGGACAGGTTATAAATCAAGTATTGTTATTATTATTATGACACAAAAATACAGTATGTCACAGCAAATGAGATATATATGCTGCATTTCATATTTTTAAAATCGCAAGTCAATCACTTCCCAAGTGTCTAGAACTGTGAGATGTATTATCGAATGATGCGCGCAGCTCCAACTCAGGTGGCCTTTTGCAGTTGACAGATCGGGATTTCGTCCATGTTTATAGTTTCCAAATGCCGGCTGAGATATTTTGGCACGACACCCAGTGTGCCGATGACCACTGGGACCACCTGTACTGGTTTATGCCAGAGCTTTTACCATTCGGTTTTGAGGTCCTGGTAACGGCTGAGTTTTTCCTGTTGCTTTTCCTCAATGCGGCTGTCACCTGGTATGGCGACATCCACAATAGTGATGTCTGGTGTATTGTGTTCCAAAACCTTGTCAGTCTGGATTCGAAAGTCCCACAATATTTTTGCATGTTCATTTTCCACCACCTTTGCAGGTTTATGATCCCACCAGTTCTTTACTACTGGCAAGTGGTACTTGTGGCATAAGTTCCAATTAATCATTTGGGCCACAGAGTTGTGCCTCTGTTTGTAGTCCATCTGTGTGAGTTTCTTGCAGCAGCTGAGGACATGATCAATGATTTCATCAGCTTCCTTGCACAGTCTGCATTTTGGGTCATCGGCTGATTTTTCAATCCTGGCCTTAATAATAATAATAATAATAATAATAATAATCTGCAATGCCAGTTTAACTTGTGCACTTAGATACAGAAGAGAGGGACATTAAGTTTGCTTACCATTCTCAGCATTGGCCAGTAGTCTGTTTGGGAGTGGGCAAGGCTGCTGTTGTTCCTTCTCCTTGGTTCAACTGACCCATTGTGGTTAGGCTTGTAGAGAGCCACAGAATATGTTGCTACCAGGAATTGCAAGCCATGCTCCAACTTGAATATTTGTCTTTTCACAGCTTAAACTGCATAGCCAGATGTAGATCAACATTTATTCTTACATTTATAACACTGTGTGCTGTGTGTTGTGTAATTTCTCCACTAGCCACAGCTCTATTCATGAATCAAAGTAACCTGTTATTTCAAAGCGCAGAATGGATTGAAGAGTGAGGGTTGCATAAAGGGACTTCCCTCTCTATACACGGTACTCCTGAAATGGGCCATTACAGGATCTCTGTAGGGCCTTGTGTGGCGAAAGTTTCTTTTCAAACATGAGCCTAGAAAAATACAGCCTAGCAACTCCTGCCTGCATATTTTTCAGATTCTAAATCTGAATTAAATTTCCTGCCACCTCGACCATGTGTGAAATTCAAAACAGAGCCCTGCGGGCTAAATCACTTAGCTCCCCAATGCTAGAAATTTGAGATGAAATTTAAAACAACAACAACAAAATAGTAGCAATAATGAGAAAGAATAGAGAAGGCTTCCAGACACAAGGCTATTATTCTTCCTGAATTCAGTGGAATCGATGATGTGCAGAGTAAGTGTTCAGAAGGTGTTCATTTAATGAGGTTACCAAATGCAAACAGATGCAGGGAGCAGAGCTAAGGTTACCTTTTCTTTGAACGTGATTTGGGATGGCCAAGGGTGTTCTCCACAATTTGACATTTGTGTTTGCATTTGATTTCTTTTCTTCATCCCCCCCCCCTTCTTTTTAAATGACACCAGCTCTTAGCAAGGCAAAAAAATGTGCATACATTAATTTAAGCAAGTTACACTTACTCACATGCTTAACTGGTGGTTTGAAGCTGATGCCAAATCAAATAATATTTCAATATGTAATCTGTGGTCTAAAGATTATTTGATGTAGCAAATCCACAGTCAACTGGTCACAATTTCATATGCAGAAATTGGGTAGAATTAACGCAAATAGAGTTAATGTGGTGCACTCAATGGTTTGAATGGCAACCTCAGACTGGAAAGATCTTGGCTCAGAAAAGTGACTAAGACCCCTTCCACACAGCTGAATACAATCCCACATTTTCTGCTCTGAACTGGAATATATGGCAGTGTGGACTCAGATAACCCAGTTCAAAGCAGATATTGTGGGTTATTCTGCCTTGATATTCTGGGTTATATGGCTGCGTGGAAGGGCCCCGAGTTCCCCAATCTATTCATGGCCTTTCCTCCCTCATTTTAAATTCAAATTTTAACATAAAAACACAAAACAACAATACATACAGTATGTACCATATATACTTGAGTATAAGCAAAAATTTCAGCCCATTTTTAGGCTGAAAAAGCCCCCCTCATCTTATACTTGAGTCAAAGTTATGTATTATTTTTCTCTGTTATTATTATAATATTATTATATTGATCATTTTACTCTATTTACTATTACTATTATTACATTTACATTATTTTACTATTATTGTTATTATTACTTATTATTTTACCCTATTTATTATTATTACATTTATTATATTACTCTATTATTACTGTTATTATTAGATTTTCATTATTTTACTCTATTATTATTTTTATTACTTTTATTATTTTACTCCCTTTATTATTATTGGAAGGATACCTAAGCACATTTACATTGAAGAAGGTTAGAATAATGGTTTAATCCAAAGTTGGGCAGTCTTATCTTAAATTTTCTGTAAATATTCAAAAACATTTAATATACTGATGCCTCAATTAATTTAATTTTATTGGTGTCTATTTTTATTTAGAAATTTATCAGTAGCTGCTGCATTTCCCACCTTTGGCTTATACTCGAGTCAATATGTTTGCCCTGTGGTAAAATTAGATGCCTTGACTTATATTCGGGTTGGGTTATGCTTGAGTATATATGGCATATACATACACTTAAACAACAACTACATAAACTACACATTTTCCTACAACTGCACATCCCTACTCTAATTACATATAACTCTAAAATAAAAATACACATACCTAAATCGGTATTAAAAGAAGATTTCCTGATTTTCTTTTGTTGTTTTCACTATATTTTTTTTTATATCCAGCAAATTATTTAATTCTGCTTGTTTTTACATTAACAAATCTATATCCCAAAATCTGTACATAAAGTAATATGAATTCTGGTGTGAGGTTGATTCAGGTTTTATGAATTTCTTGTATTTGTCTCCAGAATTTATTTATTTATTTGACTTTTTACAAGTCCACCACATAATGAATCTACATGAATTTCACATTTCCAACATTTACTATTTAAACATTTTATAGAGATTTTAAAGATGATTCAATTTATTTATTTATTTATTAACTTCGATTTAGTATACCGCTCACTCCAGAGCTCAGAGCGGTTTACAAGGAAGCATAGACACAATGAATATGATTATTGAAGATTATTCTGCCACATTTTCCATTTTTCTAATTCTATAATGTGGTCTACATTCTGTGCTCATTTAACCACACAATATAGTCGTCGTCATCACCATCACCATCACCATCATCTTTATTTGTAGACCGCCCTCTCTCCCCGAAGTGACTCAAGGCAGTTTTCAACACATAAAGCAAACATTCAATGCCTACAAAGAAAGTACAAACAAATTACATCAAAACAAACACACCAAACAATATCTCTCTCAGCATTACTTCGTGAACAAAGATTCTTAGGAAGGACTCATCCCAGGCTTTTTACAAATGCATTGATGACTAAAAAGACCAATCTGAGATAGGCAAGTCCGGTGCAGAAAGCACAGCAGAAAGTCTCCTTGGGCGATGTTGTTTCCAAGTTGCGGTTCTTTCTGCGTTGTCGTTTCTCTTCGAGACCCGTTCGCCATGTCTTCTTGAAAGAGGCCGCAGCATCGTGGATAGTGCATCTCCATGCCTCCCGATGTGAGGCCAGGGTGGAACATTGTTGGTGATCAATCTGACCGAACCTGAGATGATGTTTCAGGGAGTCCTTATATCTCTTTTTTGGGGCGCCTCTCTTGCGCTGACCCGTGGTGAGTTCACTGTAGAGTAGTATCTTAGGGAGGCGGTGGTCCTCCATCCTAGAGATGTGCCCTGCCCAGCACAACTGTGTTCTCAATAGCATGGCCTCAATGCTGGTGATCCCTGCTTGCTCAAGGACAGCAACATTCGTCACAAAGTTGGTCCAGTGTACATTTAGGATTGTGCGAAGACAGCGCTGATGAAAGCGTTCAAGGAGTCGTAGATGTTGGTGATAGGATTAACAATATACAAACAACCTAAATATTTATTTATTTATGTATTTATTTATTTGTTCCTTCTTGTATTCCGCTCCTCCCTGCAGGCTCGGGGCGGATAACATCATAAAAACTCGGCTGACATGTAACATCCGTGTCGCCGTACAATAAAACAACATAAAATACAACATTAAAATACAACATTGGTCCCGGAATAAAAATTATGTCATGCCATAGCATTCCCTGACCCAGGGTGCTGGTTAGAAGATGAGTACATTCGGCTTATTCGTCTAGCCGAAGGCCAGTCTGAACAGGGCGGTCTTACAGGCCCTGCGGAACGGAATAAGCTCCGTGGCGGCTCGAACATCATCTGGGAGAGAGTTCCAGAGTACCGGAGCCGCCACAGAAAAGGCCCTTTGCCTGGTCACGGACAGGTGACAGGTGCGGACCGATGGAATCAGGAGCAAATTGGACTCCTCTGAGCGTAGTGATCTCGGGGGTATATATGGGGCAAGGCGGTCCCTCAGGTACGCAGGCCCTAGGCCGTGTAAAGCCTTAAAGGTTAACACCAACACCTTGAAGGCAATTCGGTACTCAACAGGCAGCCAGTGCAGCTGCCGAAGAATGGGCGTGATATGCTCCCTTACCGACGTTCCCGTCAGCAAGCGAGCAGCGGCATTCTGCACTAGCTTGAGTTTCCGAACTGTCGCCAAGGGAAGGCCAACGTATAAGCTTAACCCACAAATATAAGCTTAACCCACAAATACAACTTAAATAACTCATTTATTTAAGGAGACGAGGGATGAGTTGTGGTTGGTGCAGCTTTTTTAAATAAAAGAAACCTGTCGTTCTCAAAGGCCTCTTCTACATTGCCATAGAAAATCCAGATTATCTGCCTTGAACTGGATTATCTGGCAGTGTGGACTGGAATAATCCAGCTCAAATCAGATAATCTGGGTTATCTGATTTGATAATCTGGATTATATAGAAGTGTAGAAGGGGATGAAGAGGTATTCTTGCTAGTTTGATGCCCCAGGAGGAAAAGTGGGGAAAAGGGAAGAGGGAAAAAAGGACTCTGGCCCCTTCAATTAGACTTAAAGGCTAATTGGCATATATTTGAGCATGAGCTTTTGTGGGTATCAGTCCATATCCTTTATCATTGCATCTGAGGAAGTAGATGCAGTGGTTCTCAACCTGTGGGTCCTCAGATGTTTTGGCCTTCAACTCCCAGAAATCCTAACAGCTGGTAAACTGGCTGGGGTTTCTGGGAGTTGTAAACCAAAACACCCGGGGACCCACAGGTTGAGAACCACTGAAGTAGAGTAATATCCATAACAGTGCATGCTAATATATAGACATGGGTAATTTTATGTTTGTAATGGTTTTATATGAATTTTATTATGGCATGTTAAATGTTTTAGTGGTATTTATGACTGTTGTGGCATAAAATTGCTGCCAAATTGTAAGACACCTTGAGTCACCTTCTGAGAAAAGCGGGATAGAAATAAATGAATAAATCTATATAAATAAAAATGTAATGTTCATTTGTGGGATTAACGTGACTCAAAAACCACTGGACTAATTGACACCAAATTTGGACACAATAAACCTATTAGTCCAACGAGTGACCATCATTCATTAAAACAGTGTTTCCCAACCTTTTTTGAGCCGCGGCACACTTTTTACATTTGCAAAATCCTAGGGCACACCACCAACCAAAATGACACAAAATGACACTCTAATACAGTAATACATATAGTTAATCAGTTTTTAAATGTATTTATACACTCAGTGTGAAACCTGGGCCTGTTTCGATGAACACAACATAGATATCCTGGCAGGAATGGCAGAAAGACACAAACTTCCCACACAGAACTCCCATAACCAAGAGAAAATGCTATAAGAGTTTGGTGGGCATTGACTTTGAGTTTTGGAGTTGTAGTTCACCTATATCCAGAGAGCACCATGGACTCAAACAATGTTGGATCAGGACCAAACTTGTTATGAATACTCAATATGTCCAAATATGAATGCAGATGGAGTTCAGGGGAAATAGACCTTGATATTTGGGAGTTGTAGTTGCTGGGATTTATAGTTCCCCTACAATCAAAGAGCATTCTGAAGCCCACAAATGATAGAATTGGGCCAAACTTCCCACACAGAACCCCCAGGAGGCAAGAGGAGGTCTCTACTTGGGGAAAGGGAGGCGGGCCTTCCCAATGCATAGAGAGGGAGAGACCAAGTAGGTGGGGAGGGGGGTGTTTGTAAGGGTTTTTATACTTCAACACACTAGACTCCCCCCCCCCCTTCCTGGAGGTTCCAATTTCCCACGGCACACCTGATGATCGCTCACGACACACTAGTGTGCCCCGGCACACTGGTTGGGAAACACTGCATTAAAACACAAAAAAAAACATAGCGAAGGAGACTTAAAAAGCCAAAAAATAAAAATACATTACAATGCATGCACAAAGCCACATATATACATATATACTCAAATATATATACACACAAAATACATATACACAGACTGGGCCACAGCAATGTGTGGCAGGGGACGGCTAGCAAATAAATACTTTTTTGTTCAGCAGAGGTGCATTAATACTAACTGATTGGTAGGGGAATATCTGCACACATAAACTTTTGTTTTCTAAAAAAAAAAAAAGCCCAAACCAAATAAATGCAACCTCCCATCAATCAGTTCTGCCCATAACTTCTCTGCCCAACAACACAAAAAAGCAATATTACCTCTGGAACTGACCACATGCCTCAAAGTCTGTAAAATCTTGGACTAAGACGTAAGGCTTTTTGGAAACAGTTTAAATCCCAAAGAAACATATTGCAAAATAATTGTCACAAATGCGAGAAGTCAGGATCAAAGCACCTTGAGGGGAGTGTTGTTTTTTTTCCAGTCCATGAACACAAGCCCAGTTCACGTACATATGGTTGTCTAGTTCCTATGGGAAACCCTGTGTGGCACCGCAATGTGTTAACCTTGGCAGATAAGTTACATTATTTGTGTTTCTCCACTTCACGCAGCTGTGAAGGTGGGTAGCATTCCAGCCTCAGTGTCAGAGGATTTTCCAGCATCAGGGAGTCAGAGGCCGCTCCCATCCTCTTTGGTGGGAGCTGCAGAAGCCGGAGCAGGGCCTGCGCAGAAAGGATGTCAGAGGTGCCAGAACTTGGAGGCAAAGAAAGCCAAGAGAATGAAGTCACTGTAACAGGAACTGTTGTCTGCCTGTCCGTCTGTCTGTCAGCATAAGGTTCTGAGTCAATAAATACCAGTCAAAATGTGTAAGTCTTGCTGACCCACCATCCCGCTGTCTGTCTCGGGGGAAAATAAACAAGGGCTTGGGAGTGTTAAAGCTGTTGTGCCTTCTTCAGAGCTGCCATTGTATTTGTATTTTGAGTCAAATAATGCTCAGTAGTGTTAGGTCCTCGATGGTACTTTAGTTATTTTATAGGATATCCCAGGGCTGTCCAACTGATGGTCCGTGGGCCATATATGGCCCCCCAGCCCGTTCCCTATGGCCCCCTACCTTTTTAAAAAAGAAATTGGCTGTTTAAATTAAAAAAATATTTTTTATTTTTTTATTTTTTTATTTATTTTTATTATTTAATATATTTTTTGCGGCGGGGAGGTGCGGGGCGGGGCGGGGCAGGGAGGAGGAGCAGGCTCCCTCCTCCTCCTACTCCCTCCCCCCCGCCAATCGGCACACTCCGTCTTTGTGAGGCGGAGATGGCGCAGCCGCGGCAGAGATGGCGCAGCCACAGCGGAGATCGCACCGCCGCCGCGGAGATCGCGCCGCCGTGGCGGAGGTGCAGCCGCCTTGCTCGCCCGCCCGCCGCCTCGCAGAGGGGGCAGAGCCGGTGGAGGGGCGGGCAAGAGCAGGGCGGAGCTGGGGAAGGGTGAAGCCGGGGGCGGGGCGGGGGCGGAGCCGGGGTGGGGGTGGAGCCAGGGGCGGAGGCAGACCCTAAGGCCCCCCAGGTGATCAGTGACCGGAATTCAGGCCCCCGGTCCGGTAGAAGTTGGACAGCCCTGGGATAACCTCTTTGCAGTGAAATTGGATGATGTGTGTGTTTTCTCCATTCAGCGAGGACGTCTCCTTTCATATTTCTGCACTATGACAAATGTGATATAGTACTAGTTACATTGCAGCCCTGTTGCTGCTTTCCCTCGAAATTTGTTTGCAAGATGGGCTACTAAAATGAGATGAAGAAGGGATTTTGCCATTCTGATTCGTGATTAATAAAGTGGAGTTTTGATACCTTTAGTATCATAATGTTTTATTACCGATTTCCTTGTGCAGTATTATAAATTATTATCCAATGGTACGGCCACCGCGAACACCAAAAGCCCACTGCAGGACTATGTTAAAATAGGTTATCATAGTGTGTGACTGCTTTTCGTATTGGGATGGAAATGCAGGTGTGCATATTTGAAATTCTGGTGTTTGGAGTTTAGGAAGGCACCTTTATCAGAATTTTTGCAGGAGACAGAAATCGGATTTTAAGTGGATTTTTCTCTCTCTAGTGTGATGAATCAGTTTGTATGAATTTATTGCCTTTATGTCTGCTTTGAGAGCACTGTCTCTCTGACATCCACTTTTGACCGAAGTAAATAAAGCCTCTGATTCTTGCCTTCACCCTGCAGAAAAGTGAACATGCAGTTCTTGCAGAGCTGAAATCACATAACACATGTAATAGGAATGGGGAATCTCAAGATCCCAGGCTTCAAAATGGGGTTGCAGCTCAAAAAAGGTTGGGAATCACTGCTCTAGAAAGTGTTTCAGCCAAGGAACTGATGACATCGAGAGGCATGGCAGAGCTTCTTAATACTGTATCATCCAGTCTGCAGGGTGGTTAGGAAATTCCCTCCGAAAGTTCCTTGCCCCTGAAGGGTTTTGCCAAACAGGAAACATGTGGTTGTTTGGGATCTGTGCTCTACATATGCCTATCGGATAATTACTTGTGTAGCTGCATCCAAGCATGGGTATCACTGGGTTAGAATGAAACAACCAAAAGGGAGGGGGTGCTTATGGAAAGCTAAGGAAACAACAGTGTATCAGGACAAATGGACAAGCTCGCGGGTGATGAGCCCTCAAGGATAGAATATGAGTAGCAGAAAGTATAAGTTGGATACAATCAATATCACTGTATTAGCATAAATCAATTGGCAGTCAATGCATATAGAAGTACGTAGGTATACAAAGCAATGATAAGGGCGAAGGCGCTCCCTCCTCTCTCACATAAACAAATTATAACATCAAATAGTATCACAGAACAGTTACAGATTCTCAATTTCAGTGAGGAAGGTGATAGGCAAACCTCCGTTGGTCATGGAGGCAGTCCAGGAGAGGAAACGATGCGGGAGGGGGGTTCGCCGTGGAGCCGGGCGGCGGGGGGCGAGCTGGGCGGCGTGAGCCGAAGGTGAAGCCAGAAAGCAAATAGCGATTTGCGGCAGCGACTGTCGTGCTACGGGGCGCTGGAATTAGCAGCGCGGATCCCAAAATCGAGGGAGAGCCGGGACAATGCCAAACGGCCGAATTAACTCCAAGGCGCCAAGGCTTTTTTTGCCGTTTTCGCGTCTTAAAGACGCTTCATCAGGGCGCGTCGCTGTGTATGAAGATCTAATAATGCATAACAAGGAACATCAAGGATAGGCCAATCAAGTAGGCTGAGTGCAGCTCCTGGCCGCGGCTTTTTTCCTCGCCGCCCGGCTCCACGGCGAACCCCTCCCCGCATCGTTTCCTCTCCTGGACTGCCTCCATGACCAACGGAGGTTTGCCTATCACCTTCCTCACTGAAATTGAGAATCTGTAACTGTTCTGTGATACTATTTGATGTTATAATTTGTTTATGTGAGAGAGGAGGGAGCGCCTTCGCCCTTATCATTGCTTTGTATACCTACGTACTTCTATATGCATTGACTGCCAATTGATTTATGCTAATACAGTGATATTGATTGTATCCAACTTATACTTTCTGCTACTCATATTCTATCCTTGAGGGCTCATCACCCGCGAGCTTGTCCATTTGTCCTGATACACTGTTGTTTCCTTACCTATCACTGGGTTAGCCCAAACAATCTGATGGGCTGAGAAGTGATACAAAATCAATTCATTGGCAAAATTCTCTTATATTTGATGGGCCAATTTTGATAAAGTTACCTTTTACTTAATACTAGCTGTCCCCTGCCACGTGTTGCTGTGGCCCAGTCTGTGTATATGTGTTTTGTGTGTGTATATGTGTGTGAATATGTGCATATGTGTGTTTGCATGTTTATATATGAGTATGGGTGTGGTTTTGTGCATGTGTTGTAATGTATTTTTTTGGTTTTTAAATCTCTTCTGCTGTGTTTTTCAGTGTTTTTATGAGTGATGGTCACTTGTTGGCCTATAGGTGTTTTATGTCCAAATTTGGTGTCATTTCATCCAGTGGTTTTTGAGTTATGTTAATCCCACAAACGAATATTACATTTTTATATACTGTATATACTCGAGTATAAGTCTAGATTTTCAGCCCTTTTTTTAGGCTGAAAAAGTCCCCCTTGTCTTATACTTGAGTCAAAGTTATTTATTATTTTACTCTGTTATTATTATTACAATTATTATTATTACATTTATCATTTTACTCTATTGTTACAGTTATTATTACATTTCCATTATTTTACTCTATTATTATTGTAAGGATGTGTAAGCACATTTATATTGAAGAAGGTTATTTATTATTTATTTATTTATTATTTGAACTTGTACGCCACCACTCCCCTTTTCTCAGGTGACTGTGTATCCTCAGCACTATCTTTCCATCATGGTGGAGGTCTATGCTTTCATGGGGCAAGAGGGTATTTATTATTTATTTATTTATTTATTTATTTATTTACTGATACGGTCTCTTATATCAGAAAGGCTTTTGCTGAGGAACACGACTTAATGTCAAGCAGCTACTGAGCAGCAGCAGCAGCAGCAGCAGCAGTGAAACAATGGTAGTGTCACTTCAGCTAACTGTGGCCCCTTCTACACTGACATATAATTCAGATTATCAAACCAGATAATCCAGATTATTATATTGGGATTATATGAGTCTACACTGCCATATAATCAAGTTCAAAGCATATAATCTGTATATTATATCACAGTGTAGAAGGGGGTCTATGAAGGACTTCGTGTTGCACAGAAGACACTTCTGAATGCTTTTACCTTGAAAGTCCTTTGGAGAGATTATTTAAAATGAAACAAGAAATAGAGTTCGAAGGTGAAATTTCTCAGATGGAAGGCACCCAACCACTTACTGAGAAGGAGCCAGAGACGGATTAACGCGCTCGGCGGCGTAGGCGCCCACCGAGAGCGGCAGATCCGCAAGGGGCACACCACCGGCAGCTGTAAACTCTGCCTCCACGCTGGCTGGTAACTCCGGGAGGCAGAGTTACCAGCCAGCGTGGAGGTGGAGTTTACAGCATGGGGAGCCTCCACGCATGCTGGAAATTCCGCCTCCGCACATGTGTATTTGGGCATGGGGGGGGGGGCAAAATAATGCTTGCCT
This sequence comes from Anolis apletophallus, assembly GCA_030556195.1. Lineage (NCBI taxonomy): Eukaryota > Metazoa > Chordata > Lepidosauria > Squamata > Anolidae > Anolis > Anolis apletophallus. The sequence goes on along the minus strand of JARBWK010000006.1, from coordinate 129,020,189 downwards.
ACCATTTGAAATTACCTAGGGCCGCCTCTGGAAGGAGCAGAGGACAAATATGAGTCAAATAAAATTCAGGTGCTGACATGTTCGGAAGTGAAAAGAAGTCTGAAACTGTACAATGTGTGTAGCAGAACACGGAATGTGAGAAGCATAGATCAAGGAGAGCTGGGAATTGTAAAACAAGAAATGGAAGAAATAATATAGCAATACTTAGTTTTATTGTGATTATGTGATTTTTTTTTCAATCACATAATTACATAGTTTGTTACTTGGGAAATGACTCTCAAAGAGAAACTAAGTAGCATTAATAGTGATATAGCAAAGGCAGTCAAGGGATATGATGCAATGTTCGACTGAATAATATCAATACATCTTAGGAAAGACATATAATCATAATTCAAATGTATAATCCTACCACAGGGGGTGATGAAGAAATATAATTATGTGCAGACATCCTGGAGGAAATTGAGGACATGTTGATAACCATAGGTGATTGAATTGCAAAAACTGGAAACACAGCAGACCAACTATTGCAGAATTTGCTTAAGTTCAAGAAATGATGCAGAAGAGCAACCAATTGGATTTCATTAGGTCAAAAGATTGTTCATTGGAAACACATTGTTCAGACAACCAAAATGACAACTGTATATGTGGCCATCAGCTGATGGCCAATATAAAAATCCACCAGACTACATAATGTGAAACAGAAGATAATAATAATACACTTTATTTATATTCCGCTCTTCTCACCCCGAAGTGGACTCAGACCGGATTACATTACACATACGGCAGACAATCCCTGCCGAATTGACATACAATTCACATACAATTACAATACAGTTGTACAGAAAAACAGACAAACTGGTGCAGACACTTGTACAGTTAGAAGGATTTTCATCCGGCTGCATTTTTTTAAGGGTGCGGTCGCTCCATATGTCACAAGGGGGTGCTGTTGATTCATCCTCAGACGAGATCCTTCCACCTTCCGGCAGCCGATTTTCCTTCTTTTTGCTGTAAGTCCTTATTTTTGTTATAAGTCCTTAAAAATCCTTCCCCGCTGCGCGGTACCTATGTTTATCTACTCACCGCTGGCTGTTTTCGATCTGTTAGGTGGACATTGGACAGGGCTCACAGCTGGGTGTCCAAGCCAGCCCGGGGATTCAAACGTGTAGCCTTCAGATTACAACACAGATGTTGTTACCGCTGTGCTATCTCTCCGGCCCCAGATGAAGAAGCTCTTTGCCAAAGCAAGTCTAAGAGCAGGGTATGGCGCAGATAAATTTTTCATATCTAAAATTAGAATAAAGCTACAAAAATATGTCAAAACACAAGCCCAAGCATATCCCTGTAGAATATATAAACCATGTGTAGAGCAGATAGGCTTAATTGATCATGAGACAGAAGAACTCTGGGCTCCTCGCCAAGAAGAGATGAAGAAAAATGCTGCTCAAGTGACAGACATAAGTAAAACAGTGGGAGATGCTTTAGAATTAAGCCTAAGGCATAAAGAAAAGCTAAATCATATACAAGAAGAGATTAAATCACTGCAATATATGTTGGAACACCAACAAAATAGAGGCCAATGTCTTAATATTTGCATTCACAACTTTGAGGAAGAGGAATACCATAATAACCTCCTAGAAACATGTTTGGCATGGGGCAGAAAAATAAGTTCAGATATCTTAACATCAGAAGATGACATTGAGATAATTCACAGAATTGGGAACATATTTAGGGAACCAACTACTAAGAGTTCCATAGGAAGTCTTATCATTAGATTTGCAAGATATCCTAAAAATAATACATTTCTATCAAGCTCTGACTAAGAATAAAAGTTTGGTCTACAAAGGGAAAACAGTTGAGAAATGTCATGACCTGGCACCTGCGACAATAAGGACGAAAATAGAACGGAAATCCATGACACGAGCATTTAGAGAAGCAGAGTTCAGGTACAGATGGAGTTTTCTCTTCGCAATGTGTTATACAGGCAAAATAATAGTGGCTGCAATGAGAAAAAAATCAATTGCAATTTATGCCAGGCTGGGAGAGAAAATTCCTGATCACAGAAGAATAAAAGCTTAGACAGTGGCTGCAAACTGGAGGAGGAAACCCTAATTGACAAATGAGAGCAAGGGGTGCACAAAAACTGGAGTGGACAACCATCAGTCAGTTGGAAAATAAAAATTTCTGCTGTTATATCCAATGTTACACAATATTAAAGGTAAAGGTAAAGGTTTCCCCCTGACATTAAGTCCAGTCGTGTCCGACTCTGGGGGTTGGTGCTCATCTCCATTTCTAAGCCGAAGAGCCAGCGTTGTCCATAGACACCTTCAAGGTCATGTGGCTTGCATGACTGCATGGAGTGCCGTTATGTTCCCGCGGGAGTGGTACATATTGATCTACTCACATTTGCATGTTTTGAAACTACTAGGTTAGCAGAAGCTGGGGCTGACAGCGGAAGCTCACGCCGCTCCACGGATTCGAACCTGTGACCTTTCAGTCAACAAGCTCAGCAGTTCAGTGGTTTAACCCACTGCGGGCTCCAATATTACAATGTTAAGATTTAGTAAATCCAATACAAACTATTTTATACTTACACTAAAATAATGTATCAATTTCTTTAAATGTGTATTGCCTACACTCACCATCAAGAAGATGCAGAGTATGGAATTTTTTTTAAAGAATTTGAGACCTCATGATGTCTTTTTGCAAGAAACTAATTTGAAGAAAGGAATTAAAATATTGCTACAATCATACAATGAAAAATAATTTAGTTCAGAATGGAATGTCTATTTTGATGTTAAGCCACCAATCCAGATGCCGGAAGCATAGAGCAGCTGGGGAGCTATCTTATTTGTTTGTTTGTTTGTTTATTTGTTTGTTTTGGGATGTATTAATCACCCATCCCAGATGGCTCTGGGTGATTTACAGTAAAAACACACAACTAAATACCTGAAACATCTAAAAACATCTAAAAGTATCTAACATCTTATAAACATCTCAAAACAATTAGCATCTAAAAACATCTAAAAACAATTAACAATCTAACCAGTTTCTCAGCCGAATGCCCTCTTAGTGTTAAAAGATTTTAGCGGCTGAACGTATGAGCTCTCCCCGCCCCCCTTACTCAGGAATTTTCTTAGTAAGTAATTTAGACCTGCCCTGGAGCGTGAGAGGATGGCAGTATCATCTGCATAAAGCAGTAAGGCATGGGTGCTCATTGCATAGATCGCGTAGGGTGTCCTAGTAGATCACAGGCAGGGCGGGAGGAAGGCTCAGTCCCGCCCCACAGGCTCCCGATGCCGCCCAAGTGCTGCCGGCCCTGGGTTATCTGAGGTCCTTTCCACACAGTTGAATAAAATCCCATGTTATCTGCTTTGAATCAGATTATATGGCAGTGTGGACTCAGAAAACCCAGTTCAAAGCAGATATTGTGTTATATGTTTCACATTTTTGTAGTGGGTAGGTAGATCATTTTGACTTGGTTGTTTTATAAGTAGCTCGCATCCTGAAAAAGTGTGAGCACCCCTGCAGTAAGGGGATTCTTCTAGTTCCAAGCTTGAGAAAGAGTCAATTGGGGTCTAAAAGGGTTTCCTCCATGTCATTTATAGATATGTTGAATAAGGTGGAGGCAAGGATGCATCTTTGACATACCCCTCTGGACATGGATATGTCACCAAAGAGTTGGCTCAGGTTGCCAGCTTTCCCCATAGTTTGTTTCTTGAGATGGAATTGAATGCTGATTTCATCTCCATGAAGGCCACAGTTTGCCTTATAGTAATCTGACAAGTTTCTCAGGAAGATGGGAGAGCACTAAACAGTGATCAGTAGTTGAATAGTTAGGTCAGTAGTTGAATAAGGGGTCTTTGTACCTTAATAAAATGTTGTTGTTGTTGTTGAATGAAATGGGTAGTCTAGGGCAGTGATTTTCAACCAGTGTGCCACGGAACACTAGTGTGCCGTGAGAGATCATCAGGTGTGCCGTGCAAAATTATTTTCGAACTTCATTCATATATAAACTATAAGGCGCATCTGTCCCTTTAAGAAATGGAACCATAGCACTCTCACGTCACCTAAGAAGTGACGCAAGAGTGCTATGATCGCGCCATCTTGGATTCGCTCAGACGCGGCTAAGTAAACAAAGTTAGAGTTAGTGCTGCAGCTGCGCGTCAAGTGACAGTGGCAATTTGGGATCACAGCCCCAGGTTTCACACTAAGTGAGTGTATAAATACATTAAAAAACATATTAACTCTATGTATTACTGTCTTAGAGTGTCATTTTGTGTCGTTTTGGTTGGTGGTGTGCCCCAGGATTTTGTAAATGTAAAAAATGTTCTGCGGCTCAAAAAAGGTTGAAAAACACTGGTCTTGGGGTAGCTATATTTTTTTTTGAAAAAATCATCAAGTAGAAGTTATTGACTATTTGAAAGATACTTAATGATATTAGAGGCAAAGATGAAGTACTTTGGCCACGATGAGAAGACAGGAAAACTTGGAGAAGATAATGATGCTGGGGAAAATGGAAGGGAAAAGGAAGAGCAAGGGCAAGATGGATGGATGGTATCCTTGAAGTGACGGGCTTGACCTTGAAGGAGCTGGGGGTATCAAAGACCGACAGGGAGCTCTGGCGTGGGCTGGTCCATGAGGTCATGAGTCAGAAGCCACTGAATGAATGAACAACAACTTTAGGGAAATTCGTATAGGTAAAAGGGAAAACAGCAATGGTTGGCTCTCATTACACAGGAAATAAAAACCAAGTGAACTTGAAGTTGTTCACGGAAATATTTGCAGAGAGACGTACAGTTATTGGAGGGGACACAAACTGTAAATTAGACAACAAATTAGACAGTACAGCCTGGGTCGTAAAATTTCCTATCTGTTACAAAAATACAAATGGGTTGATGCTTGGAGGAAATTGTCTCCAATAAAAGAGAAAAGGGGAGAAAATATAGGGTTGCTGTGAGTTTTCCAGGATGTATGGCCATGTTCCAGAAGCATTATCTCCTGACATTTCACCCACATCTCGGCCTGTCATAGCTATGGGTGAAACATCAGGAGAGAATGCTTTTGGAACATGGCCATAGAGTCCAGAAAACTCATAGCAACCCAGTGATTCTGGCCACGAAAGCTTTTGACAACACAGAGAAACTATACACTCTATTCAGGGAGGCAGGCCAGCTACTCCAGAATAGAACACATTCTAATAAAAGAAGACATTATGTCAGAATTCCAAGAAATAACATTTGTGCATGTCTTATGCTCTGATCACTCACTAATAAGCGCAAAATTGGGTTCAGCAGTAAGAACAGGTAACACAATCTGGAGGCTAAATAAATAGGTGGTAGGAGAAAAAAAATAAAAGAGCTTTTGAAAAAAAAAAGATTGGAATAATAAACCAGAGTACCCAAAACTTGTACGAGCTACAATGAAGGTGGTCACATGAGGAAACTTTGTAATGGAAGGTTCAAGGATGAACAAAGAGAAACTCGGGGGCCCTTCCACACAGCCCTATAACCCAGAACAGGGGTGCCCACACCTTTTCAGCATGCGAGCTACTTATAATAAAACCAAGTCAGAAAGATCTACCTACCTCCTCAAGGCTGGAGAGAGGAGGGGCGGGGCGGGGCCTGGTGTGGCCGGGCTACATTCCCCTCTGGCTTCAGCTCTACCAGCAGCTTCTCCAAGATTGAGGATGGCAGTGCCAAGCCAGCCTTGTGCTAGTTATGCCACCACTGGCTTGGAACTGCCATCCTCAAGCCTGGAGAAGCTGCTGGTAGAGCTGACGCCAGAGGGGGGGCGGAGCCAGCCACGCCAAGCCCCGCCCCCTCTCTGCTGGCTTTGGAGCTCCCAGCAGCTTCTCCAGGCTTGAAGATGGCAATGCCAAGCCAGTGGTGGCATAGCTAGCACAAGGGTGGCTTGGCACTGCCATCCTCAAGCCTGGAGAAGCTGCTGGTAGAGCGGAAGTCAGAGGGGGTGGAGCCAGGCTGCACCAAGCCCCGCCCCTCCTCTCTGTTTTTTGAGTTCCCAGCAGCTTCTCCGGGCTTGAGGATGGCAGTGCCAAGCAAGTGGTGGCATAGCTAGCACAAGGCTGGCTTGGCCCTGCCCTCCTCAAGCCTGGAGAAGCTGCTGGTAGAGTGGAAGCCAGGGGAGGGGGTGGGGCTTGGCGCAGCTTGGCTCTGCCCCCCTCTGAGAAGCACCCCATTCGGCTGGGATCGACCTCCTTCGGTCCTGGGATCGACTAGTCGATTGCGATCGACTTCCTGGGCAGCCCTGACCCAGAATATCAAGGCAGAAAATCACACAATATCTGCTTTGAACTGGGTTGTCTGAGTCCACACTGCCATATATTCCAGTTCAAAGCAGATAATGTGGGATTTTATTCAGCTGTGTGGAAGGGGCCAAAGAGTCAAAGATGAGATACAAGCAAGTATTGAGAACTTATTAAAAGAGGCAAACTTCAAAATTATACCAAATAATACAAGAGATCTCTGGCAACTCTAAAGGAATGAGACTTGCTTGGCAATTGGATTTGGGAATAAAAACACGGGAGGTGAAAAAAAATGGAACTCAATTTAGGAAAACCTATTTTACAAAACAGTATCAACTCAAATTAGAGAAAACACATTGAAAACTATCCATAAATGGTAGTACAATCCACTGAACTTTCATATGACTAATAAGAGAGTTGCAAAATTATGCTGGAGAGATTGTGCAGCATTAGGATCCTGGAACCGTATGTGGCTCTCATGTCCAAAGATATAAAAGTTTTGGCAAGGGGTTTTATCCTGGATAAGCTGTATAATGGGAGAAAAAAGTTCATTCCTGCATCTCTCCTTATTTTAGGACAAAAATAAAGACCTGCCAAACAAAGACCTAATAGTATTTTTGGATTGTACTGTAAGGATGGAAATAGGAAAAGCATGGAAAGATCAGAAAATGTATCAATACAGAATTGGATAAGCGGAATGTGGGCTATAGAAACTAACATACGAAGTGAGAGAGAAATAAAATAACATTTTTGAAGTCATATGTTTATTAGCTATATGTGTCAAAGTAATATGAAATTCAAACCACCTTTACATAATTTGGTTATATGACTAGGTGAAATACCTCTGTTATTAAGGAAACTTGATAATAGAGTAGAGAAAGTAATTTATTACTTAGAAGACTGACAGGCAGGTAAGGGAGGGTGGATGGGATAACAAAGAATTGTAAATAGTTATTTGTAACTGTATTATCTATATATATATAAAAAGAGAGAGTCCGTTTTTGACGCTTATGCACGGACACACCATAACACCCAGACCCTCAAAACCCACCACACACATTTCAACAGACCAACACCTACAATCGTCGCACAAAAAAACCCAAAAGCATAACTCCTAAGACCCCTAAAACCGGCCCCCAAAAAACCCCATACAAACCTATGGAGGGATCCGGAACACCAAAAAACTACAAACAAAATGGCGCAAAAACCGCTTCCTGTCCCACAAATAACACTCCCCCGGAAGTTGTCCCTCAAAAAAAAACCCGGCAGGAAACACATACCTAAAACACTAACAGAAAGTTCGTAGCCTTCTCCCGCTCCTCCGCTGCCTCTCTTCCGCTCCCAGCAGAGGAGGGGAAGGGAGAGGGACCGTGCGGGCCACTTTCGCAGGAGGAGCTGAGGGACGTGCGCCCGACCACAGCAACGTTCTCCAACGCAGCCCTCCTCCCTCCGAAGGTCACTCTTCGGCCCACCCTGTGGCTGGGAAGTGATGAAGGGGGAGCGATGGCGGCGGCGCCATGGCCGCTCTTCCGGCCCCTTTTCGCTCTCCTCCGCCACCTCCGTGCTGCTCCCTGACAAGGAGGATGAAAAGAACCCCGGCGCGATCGCTCTCCCTTCGCCCTTTTCTTCTGGGAGCGGAAGAGAGATCGCGCGGGGGCCCCTTTCGTCCTCCTCTTCAGGGAGCAGCACTGAACCGGCGGAGGAGAGCGCACAGGGGCCGGAAGAACAGCCATGGCGCCGCCGCCATTGCTCCCCCTTCGCCACTACCCTGCCACAGGGTGGGCTGAAGAGCGACCTTCGCAGGGAAGAGGGCTGCGGTGGAGAATGGTGCTCTGGTCGGGACCACGTCCTCCACCTACTCCTGCGAAAGGGGCCCGCACGGTCTCTCCCCCTCCTCTTCTGGGAATGGCAGAGAGGCACCGGAGGAGAGCGAGAAGGCGGCCATCAGGAACCAGAACAGACGGACAACGAAGACACAGGCAAGCTGACAAAAAACAAAACAAAAAAAACCCCCACTAATGCACAAAAAAACACAAACCTAAACAAATAAACACATACATAGACACCAACAGTATATATACACACACATACAAATATATACACACACAAAACCACAAACACATATATACATAAACCCATACATTCACCCACACACACAAACACCCCCCAAATATACACAGACACAAATAAAAACACACACACAACAATTAAACACACATACAACCATACATACACACAACCAAACACATATATACACACACACAACACACACTCACATCATAACATACCCTTACATACTTTTCAACATCTCCTACATAGGGCACAGCAACGCGTGCCGGGTTAAGCTAGTATTGTATATAATGAACAATAACAATAAAAATCTGAAATATTTAAGCAACAAAAAAGAAGAGTTCTGTTATCGAACAGAATTTGGGGGCCTTGCCATGAAGGCAGACCAGCTAGACCCACCAAAGAGGATCCATATTAACCTTGGTGAGAAAGAAGCCCAATCCCAATTTCCCTAGAATTTCCCAATAAAGAGCTCTCCAAGTTGAAGGAGTACCACCGAGGTGTTTATTCAGACCAGCTGGAAAGGATGACAGGCGCAATCATTTGTCATGCTGACATAAGGGTTACATTGGAAAAACATGTCTTTTTATAAGGTTACAGATTCAAATTTCCCACTTCCCGCCCCCAGACTGACTTCGCGTTGATTGGATGGAATCTTGCTGGCTGGCTGCGTCTTAGCCAATGGGGCTCAGTCCACTTCCGGTTTCCAGCCAATGAGGGCGAAGAGGTGGGCGGTGAGTAGAACAATGAAGGCAGAAAAACATTTTGATGAGATTAAATATGTAGATCAAGTGTCCAAGTGTTCAGCAAGAACCCTCCTGTTCTCAAGCTGAGCAATTCTATTGTCTTTTGGTTGATGATCCAAATGTCCTCATCTGTGTTTTTCTCTGTTCGATAGACACAGATTAATATATTGCTACAGGGTCTCAGTTCTTTTGGATGGTAAACAAATGAAGCTGTAGCCATGTACCAGTTTCCGAGGCTGATAGAGGTGGCCGTTTATGAAATATAGAAATAGTTTTGCCTATTAATCAATGGCACAAAGGCAGGCTAAACTCAGAAGCCTTTGTCTATTGATTAGCAGATTGGCCTAAGGTGAAAGACCCTTTTGAAAAGAGCTGGTTCCTGCTATTGTCATGCAAATGAGGCTAGTGGATGGGTGATTGAGCCACAAGCTTGCAGCTGGCAAGCCTCGTTATCAATCCAGTCAGGAATCAGTTAGTAAGAGTTATTATATAGAAACTTTGCTTAGGAATATCAATCCAAGGAAGCATACATATCTTGTAACCACTAAGCTTATGTACTTTGAAATGTTACGCGTTTTACCACAAGAACGCTACAATAAATCAAGTTATTGTTTCTTCTACAAACAAGTCTCTCTCCCCCAATCTGAAGAATTCTTAGTATATGGTGGCAGCAAAAATACACAGTGGTAATAGATGCTTCATTACAATTGACGGCACAGCGGTGGGATTGTAAAGGAAGGTCCACCTTACCCACCCTGCCAGTTGGTCACCAGGATGCTTCATTACACCACTGTGTTGCTGAAGGCTTTCATGGCCAGAATCACTGGGTTTCTGTGAGATTTCTGAGCTGTATGTCCATGTTCCAGAAGCACTCTCTGCTGATGTTTCACCCACATCTATGGCAGACATCCTCCGAGGTGGATGACCTCAAAATATCTGAGGATGCCTGCCATAGATGTGGGGAAACGTCAGAAGAGAATGCTTCTGGAATATGGACATACAGCCCAGAAAACTCACAGCAACCCAAAGAATTGTGATTTTTGTGTGCGTGTGTGCGTGTAAAATTAGTCTGCCACGGTTTCTCTCTCTCTCTCTCTCTCTCTCTCTCTCTCTCGTGTGTGTGTGTATATATATATATATATATATATATATATTAGGCATGAGAAAAAAGTTATGAAAATGATTCGTTTCGTAAGAAATTCGTAAGAAATGCTACTTTCGAGCGTTTCCGCACCTGGAACGCCAACCAGGAAGTGGACTTTCTTTTTAGAACCTCGGGGCCAGGATTTTCTTAAGTGTCGTTATTAGGTCGTAAGGGGGGGCATAAGGGGGCACCCTCCTTCTCTCTCACCACCCTCCCGCCTCCCTTGCCAATATTATGGCAAGGCAAGCCCTAAACTCGCTCCTTCCCTCGGCTGGAAGGAAGCCTGGAAAAAATGTAAACAGAGAGGATTACTCAGAAGTAAATCTGCAAAGGAGGGCACTTTGGATGAAGGGCCCTCCTTTTTGATTGATTGATTGATTGATTTTATTATTTATGAGTCGCCCTCCACGTCAGTGCTCCGGGCGACTTACACACAAAAACACATAAAAGAATTCAATAGTTAAAAGCTAAAAGAATAAAAAGATTAATTAAAATAGTTCCAGTAGCTCAGGCTAAGTCTGGGAGGTGTCCTTAGCCATAAGCCTTTCGGAAGAGCCAGGTCTTCAGTGCGGTCAGGAACTGGGGCATGTCCCGGATAGCTCTCTGATCCGCCGGCATCAAGTTCCAAAGGACAGGGGCCGCGATGGAAAAAGCTCTCCGTCTCGTGGTGTCGAGGCGGGCCTCACTCACACCTGGGATGCGGAGAAGGTCCCTGTTTCCTGAGCGCGGCGACCTTAAATGAGCTGGTTCGGACAAGCGGTCTTTTAAATAAGCTGGGCCGGCACCATGGAGGGCCTTAAAGGTAAGCGACAGGATCTTGTGGATGGCTCTGAGCTCTACTGGCAGCCAGTGCAGGCGCTGCAGAGATGGCGCGATATGGCATCTCAGTGGTGTCCCGGTGAGGAGTCTGGCGGCTGCATTCTGCACCAGCTGGATTTTACGAGTGGTTGACTGCGGCAACCCCACGTACAAGGCATTACAGTAGTCCAGCCATGATGTCACTGTGGCATGGACATTTGCAGATTTACTTCTGAGTAATCCTCTGTTTACATTTTTTCCAGGCTTCCCTGCCTCTCCTGCCTGCCAGCCAGGATCTAAGGCATCAAAGAGTATTGGGGTGAGAAACCAACCTAATGTATAATAGAATGAATGCTACTGTAAGTGCCACTGCCTAATATTATAAGTAATCCAACTGGTCATACCTAATTCCATGCACATGCAATAATACAGCAGTAATAACAATAACAAGAGGTAAAATTCAAACCGAAGTATTCTGAGTGGTCCCTGCCTCATGCAAACGGGCTCATGCGGTGCAAACGGGCTCATGCGGTGCAAACGGTGCAAACGGAAATTAGCCTGGGGGAAAAGCCAGCTTGGGAGCACACACATACATATTCTTGGGAGGGGGGATTTGTTGCAGAATCCCGGCCTCATAGAGAAGATTCTGCAGCAACCCCCCCCCCCCCCAAAGAATATGTATGTGTGTGTACCCAAGCAGAAAACGCTGTCTTTTCCGGGCTAATTTCCCGGGCTCACAAAGAAGAGCCCGTTTGCACCCGCATGAGGCAGGGACCACTCAGAACACTTCGGTTTGAATTTTACCTCTTCTTATTCCCATTGCTATTACTGCTGTATTATTGCATGTGCATAGAATGTAGGTATATGACCAGCCTGGGCAAACTTGGGCCCTCGCTCCCTCGGGATCGGGGTGAGAGAGAGGCAGCGAGGAGCGAGGGGGCTCCTCCTCCTTTTCTTTTGCTGCTTCCAAGAATAGAATACCCCCTCCCTCCCTCCCTCCTTCCTATTTGGAGAGTCCCATCTAGAATTCAGTGTGATTGATTCAAGTTTTGGCCTACAACTCCCAGAAATCCCAGCCAATTTACCAGCTGTTAGGATTTCTGGGAGTTGTAGGCCAAAATCATCTGGAATGCACATGCTCTGGCATACGAATTACTAACGGATTTCGTTAGTACTTAAGTTACATTTCCGAAATTTTTGGGAAATTTTTTGTAAGTCTTTCTTTTACTAATCAAAAAAAAATCCCCCAATTTGATTTACAATTCACCATTTTAGGATTCTAAACCATGCCTAATATATATATATATATATATATATATATATATATATATATAATTGTCTAAATAAGTGCATATAGTATTATTGACTAGACAGCAAGGAACTGTAGTCACCAACAGATAATTCCTCTAACACAGAGTTTGCCCTTGCGGGGAGGGTAAAATAGAAACTGTAATACATGTACGTTTTAGTTGCACAATTTACAGGGATGATAGACTAAGGTTAATATCCCCTCTACTCACCAAATGGCCAGGAAGAACCCTAAATTGGTACTGTACTTATTTACTGTCTGATCTTGACAAAATTGTAACGAAACAGGTGGCCAAATTTCTCTTTGCAGCGGCAAAAAGCCGCAAGTGCTTCGTGAATAACCTGTAAACACTAAGAGTGTAACAAAGAGTACTCAGAACACTTATTATTAATTGGCAATCAGTTCCTGCTTTAAATGATAAAGACAGTCATTCAACCGATAGCGAACTGTGACACTTGTTTTTATTAATCATGACCCAAATGTGATGTTATTCATTTCTTAAATGTTGTATTCTATTGTTCTACTTTCACCTGACTTAGCCGATGGTTTGTTGACCGAAATAAAGGCTACTGACTGACTGACTGTCTAACTGGCTGAGGAGCGGGAAATCTGGCTCTAGATTTCTGTTTGTTTATTTTGCCTTCAAACAGCTTGATTTGCAAGAATATTTTTTTAATTGCTGAAAATCAGACTTTGGTTAAAGATCGAAGGACCAGCTGCTCAAAAGCCAAAACTTACCCCAGATGTGAGCTGCAGTAAATCTGTAAACCAAACAAAAGCTCAAGAGGTGGCAGATTCAAAAAATGATTCAGTACAAAGTGCTGTGTACCTTCTTCATGCCTTTGCTGCCACTGAGCAGGATCTGTAAAACCTTAAAATGCAGTCTGATGGATGGCGTCTCTCTGTATGTAATAATTGTGTGCTATTTTAGAAGGCTACACATGATTGGCTGAGCTCATTTTGCAAAATCAAACAGCAAATCTGAACACCTGCCCAGCACCTGAATTCCATCATGTCCACTGTTTATTTGTTCTGCATTTCACAAAATCAGTCCAGGTAGTCTCAGTGCTCGACCTTTTTTTTTTCTTCAAGATGTGTTGAAAGTACATCAAGATGCTACAGCTAAAATGGTCTTAAACAGCATTAATTGTTGACAGTTTCAGTAGCATGCACATGACTGTGCCAGGGAGTTAGTCAGATATGTAGAAAGGGAATTAAATCATTTTTTCTTCTGAAAATGACAGATTGTTTTAAAGCCCTTGGAGTGGCAATCCCTGTTTAGGATAAAGAAAATGAAGCCTCTGTTCATTTGCATTTACTTTATTTCATTATATTTCTTTATTAATTACTCAGATGAAGGGTTAGAAGGTATGATCATCAAGTTTGCAGACTTGATGATGATAGCCAATACTCCAGAACAGTGTTTCCCAACCAGTGTGCCGTGGCACACTAGTGTGCCGTGAGCGATCATCAGGTGTGCCCTGGGAAATTGGAACCTCCAATACCCTTTCTTCCCCCTCCTGCCCACAGTGCTCTCTGGGTGTAGGTGAACTACAACTTCCAAACTCAAGCTCAATTCTCAAGCAAACCCTTTCAGTACTTTCTGTTGGTAATGAGAGTTCAATATGCCAAGTTTGGTTCAATTTCATTGTTGCAAAGTTCAGGATGCTCTTTGATTGTGTGTTAACTATAAATCCCAGAAACTGTAACTCCCAAATGTCAAGGTCTATTTTCCCCAAACTCCATCTGTGTTCACATTTGGGCATATTGAGTATTCATGCCAAGTTTGTTCCTGATCCAACATTGTTTCAGTCCACAGTGCTCTTTGGATATATAGGTGAACTACAACTCCAAAACCCAAGGTCAATGCCCACCAAACTCTTATAGTATTTTCTCTTGGTTATGGGAGTTCTGTGTGGGAAGTTTGTGTCTTTCTGCCATTCCTGCCAGGATATCTATGTTGTGTTCATCGAAACAGGCCCAGGTTTCACACTGAGAGTATAAATACATTTAAAAACATACTAACTATATGTATTACCGTGTTAGAGTGTCATTTGTGTCATTTTGGTTGGTGGTGTGCCCCAGGATTTTGTAAATGTAAAAAATGTGCCGCGGCTCAAAAAAGGTTGAAAAACACTGCTCCAGAAGACAGGAGCAGAATTCAAAATGATCTTAACAGATTGGAGAGATGATTGGCCAAAACTAACATAATGAAGTTCAACAGTGACAAATGCAAGATACGCCACTGAGGCAGAAAAAATGAAATGCAAAGATACAGAATGGAGGACACGTGGCTCGAGAGCAGTACGTGTGAAAAAGATCTTGGAGTCCTCATGGGCAACAAGTTAAACATGAGACAGGAATGTCATGTGGCAGCTTTAAAAAGCCAATGGGATTTTGGACTGCATCAACAGGAGTCTAGTGTCTATTATTTTTTCCAAGGGGCCACATGAGAGCCAAAAAAATATTATGGAGGGCCGCACCTAAAGGTGGAACCACATTCTAATCTACATTATTTATTTATTTACTATATATTACACATCATTAATATTAACATATTAATATATCAAGAAATATTCATATATTATTAGTATTAATATCATAATTATTATATTATAGTATATATAGACATTAGGCATGGTTTTGAACCCAAAAATAGGGAATCGAAAATCTAATGGGGGGAGGGATTTTTTTTTATTAGTAATAGAAAGACTTACAAAAAAATTCCAAAAATTTCTAAAATGTAACATAATTACTAACGAAATTCATTAGTAGTTCTAAAGTAGGCAAAGCAGGGAAACAGGACTGATACTGTTTTAAGCACAGGCAAATCAAGGGGCAACATTTCCCTTGGTTTCCTTGCAGGGAGATATAATGCATTAATATATATCTGGTGTAGGCCTTGCTAATCTGTAGATTTCTCCTCACTCCAGCTTTTTCCCATTCAGTTTTACCATAGCAGTCTAGGACCTCCGTTTGAACTCTATGGCTTTTCTTGATTCTGAACTCTTCCTTCTCCTCTCCGTGCTCTTTTCACTCCTGCTGCCCTTCTCTCAGCAGTTCTTATGTCCTTCTACTCTGTCCTTCTATCTAAACCCCCTTCCTGGGTGTTTAAATCACTTTTTTCGTCAGTCCTCCAGCCCCTCTAGGAGTCCCGATCTGGATCTCTCTATCGTTTCCGGCTCCTTTTTCACTTCCTGGAGGAGGCCTTTCACTCTAATTAGGCTTCAAGCATGGAAAGGCCCCGATTTGACTGTGAGTTATGTCTGCAAAGCTATTTTGGAGGGGGAAATTTTCCTGTTGGATGGGCATCCGAAATATTTAATAATCTAACGACATTTTGGGCCCAGGGAGTGCGAAAAAGAAAGTCCACTTCCGGGATTAGCCTTGCGATCCGTATAAACTTGAAAGTCCCATACATACGAATCCCTTCCGATTTCTTTTCATTTTCATAACTTTTTTCTCATGCCTAATAGACATTATAATATATTGAAATCATAATATAATATTTTTAAAGTAGTTTTTATTAGATTATAGAATGATAAAAAACACACAAAGACAGCCATACATGGCTGTATTACAAAACACGTCTCACATATCCTCCAACCCACCACCCCCCTCCCCCCCACCCGCTTCCCTGACAAAACAAAACAGACACGGAGTACTTCCTACTCACTCAAATTCCCCTAAAATTAACTAACAAGATAGTAATAGCCAAACAGCTAAATATAAGTGTTATCTTTACATTTGCAAAATCATATATTCGAACTTCCTCCACATAGTCCT
Organism: Anolis apletophallus; assembly: GCA_030556195.1. Taxonomy (NCBI): domain Eukaryota; kingdom Metazoa; phylum Chordata; class Lepidosauria; order Squamata; family Anolidae; genus Anolis; species Anolis apletophallus. The sequence continues at coordinate 129,004,074 of JARBWK010000006.1, read as the reverse complement.
AGTGGGGTATTTGCTTTGTATCTATGTTTTAGAGTTCGATCACCCAATTTATCTTGGTTTTATTAAAGTAAGTAATAATGGGAGACCAGTCTGTCTTTTTCCTGTAGATGTCTTCTGCTAGTGTGAATGATAATGAGTCCATGCTCGCTATGTCCATTATTTTCGTTTTCCATTCCCATAGCTCAGGGATGTCTTCAACCTTCCACATCTTTGCATAGGTCATCCTCGCCGCTATTATACAATATATAAAGAGTTTTTCTTTATTATCTTCTATATCAAAATCAATCAGCCCCAAAAGCATATATTCAGTTTAAACTCAAAATCAATCTCTAGTATATTTCTCATTTCCCTATATATATCTTTCCAAAACAATCTTGCTTTATGGCATTATATTATATTATTTATTATATTATTATAAAATAATAATAAAAACCACTTAAATTAAATTAAATTAAATTCAAGAAGATAAGGTGTGAACCAAGATGAAGGCTGGCATCCTCAAGAGAGGAAGGATCCCAAGATGGAATGGCCCAATGGCCCCAGCCCAGAGGATGGCAAAGTGGACCCAGCCGCCGCCGCAGAGGAGAGCAGAGCAGCAGGCGATCGGAGGCTGCAGGCCTTCACCCGCTCTCGCCCCCAGCCGTTCCCCAGCTGATTGCCCTGCGGGGCCAAGAGGAAGGGGTGCCGCTGATCGCCGTGGTGACCCGGAAGACGATCAAGTCTTCCGGGTCGCCACGGCGATCGTCCCCGCAGGCCCGGATTGCCTCCAGGAATGGCAGGCACTCCACAGAACCCGCGATGGGATGGTGGCAGCGGCACCCCTTCCTCTTGGCCCCGCCCCCAATGTCCTTCTCCCGAGCCAGACAGAATCGGCTGCTGGGCCTGATCCGGCTCGCGGGCCATAGGTTGCCCACCCCTTGTCTAGATCCAGGGAAGCCATGCTACCACTCTATTCTGTCTTGGTCAGACCACACCTGGAATACTGTGTCCAGTTCTGGGCATGACATTTAAAGGCAGATGTTGACAAGCTGGAATGTGTCCAGAGAAGGATGACTAAAATAATCAAGGGTCTGGAGAACAAGGCCTATGAGGAGCAGCTTAAAGAACTGGGCATGTTTATCCTGCAAAAGCGAAGGCTGAGGGGAGACATGATAGCCATGTATAAATATGCGAGGGAAATTCATAGGGAGGAGGTATCAAGCTTTTTTCCTGCAACCCTGGAGACTAGGATGCAGAACAATGGCTTCAAACTACAGGAGAAGAGATTCCACTTGAACATTAGGAAGAACTTCCCAACTGTGAGAGCTGTTCAGCAGTGGAACTCTCTGCCCTGGAGTGTGGGGGAGGCTCCATCTTTGGAGGCTTTTAAGCAGAGGCTGAATGGCTACCTGTTGGTGCTTTGAATGTGGTTTTCCTGCTTCTTGGCGGGGGGTTAGCCTGGATGGCCCGCGAGGTCTTTTTCAACTCTATGATTCTATTATAATATTTCAGTACTAGCTGTACCCGGCACGCGTTGCTGTGCTCTATTTTGGAGATGCGAGGAAGTCTGAGTATGTAAGGGTTGGAGTTGTTCTTAGTTATGGTGTTGTTGGGGGTCATGGCTGTGTTGTTGTGGGTTGTTTTGGTGGGTGGGATGTTGGAGTCCTGTGGAGTTGTTGTTGTGTGGTGTTGCTGGCGTTCTGCATAGCTTGTGGATATACAATGTTTTTTGTCTTTCCGTCTGCTGTGTTGATGTAGAGGTTGATGCGTGTGTGGGTGGGGTAGTTTGGAAGTGAGTGGAGGTACTTGAAATCCCATTATCCATGGTGTGTCCTCCTCTAATCTGCAGTCGGATGGAGTGTGGGTCATGGGGGGCCAAGTTTGGTCTTTATTGGTCTTGGTTCTGGGACACAGTGGTCTGTGGGGAATGATGGGTTTTGAAGTACTACAAATCCCATTATCCATGGAGGTACTTCAAGTCCCATAATCCATGGTCCACCCTCCTCCAAACTGTAGTAGAATGTAGCGTGGGTCATAGGGGCTCTGTGTGCCAAGGTAGGTTACTGTAAATTCAGGCCATACACAATGTCCCATGAGCTGAGGCCTAGTCAGGAACAGCAAGTTAATGAAGCCTTACTGTCAATTCAGGCCATACACAATGTCCAATGAGCTGAGGCGTAGTCGGGAGAATCAAGTTAATGAAGCCTTACTGTCAATTCAGAGCGTAAACAGCATTCCATTAAGTGAGGCCTAGTCAGGGAAATTAAGTTAATGAAGCCTTACTGTCAATTTTGGGTGTGGTCTGTGATTTGTAGGGGTGTAAATTTTCTGTGGGAAGTGAATTGGGTGTTTGTGTTTGTGCCTCAGCCCTTTGCCTTATCCTCCTCTGACAGTTTATTATGGGTTGGAATGTTGGCTGGCCAGTACAGGAGTTATGCAAATCCGCCCTTATTGTCAGCCAATCATGTTCTCAGAATGTAGAGGCTGGGAGAGTCGTTGGCAGCCCCGGAGGATGCTGGGAAATGTAGTTTTTTTACTCGTTGTTTTGGGGGCCTTTTAGGTTTTGGGGGGGAAAGTTTCTTTGCTACAAACGTACCTTGTCTGAGGCCTATATCTGTTGGCAAGTTTGGTGTCTCTGCGTTGTAAAGTTTCTCTGTTTGGGACGGTCGTTCCATGATGACTCTTCCTTTATATATTTCAGTATTACGCAGTGTTCCATGTGCACTAATTCCTGCAAAAAAAACCCATAGGGGAGGACATCAATCCTATCCACATACAGCAAATGGTGGTGGCCACTGAATGAGTGGGCTTAACTATATTTAGGAAGTTTATAGGGAAGATAATATTTGAAAAGTGTACTTCTGCTCTTATACATCTAATTCTCTTAATATTAGAATTTTCAGCTGTGTAAAAATATGACCCCTTCCAAGGATGTAAACCTGGAACGACTTTCAACTATTAAACCACCTTGGTGCATTACTTTTCTCTAAATTAGTAAGTGATCACTCTGATTCTTTTTTTAGGCTAGATGGTTTTACCTGACAAGGAGTCTCCTCCTTTATACCAAGGTAGTCATTCTACGAACTCCATAAGGATATGGTTAAATCAAGTATTAATAAGGTTGTACTTTGAGAGGAGGAAAATATGTCAATCACAGCCTGCCTTTGACAAAAGGAAATTCCTTGAAACTGAGAATGAAGAGGGAGGGAGAACATCTCCTCATGTTGGGTGGCCAGGAAACTAGAGGCCACCCTAGTGCGAGAAAGAGAGAAAGTAAGAGACATGAGGATTTGGGGGCGGGGGGAGTCTCACCAGATTAAATTCTACTCCAGTGCTGTGAGTATTCACACCAGGCCTTATGAGAATATTAACAAGGTTACAGGAGAAAGGCCTTTAGCCTCAGGAATTATTGGTGGATATGGAACTGTATTTGCACAAACACAACCAGATGAAAGCTGCTAAATGTTCTGCAGATGTGAACACAGCCGGAGTGTACTTGCAAATAGACAGCAACTATGTGCCTCGCTACATGTTTCTTCAGTTCCTTGCTTTATGTTGGTAAAATCTCAGTAAAAACAACACACAATGAATGAGGAAGAAGGCAACTGCCCTTACACATCTGTCATGGAGTCCTTTTTTAGTGTTACCTACTAAACTGGGTGCGTTGCTTTCAGAATGTGTCTGAAGTTTGTTGTAGTGTTTTAAATATGATACTCTTTTAAAAATTCATACACTGTTCTTAACACACAAGTGGAAGACAACTTGCATGGTATTTCTTAGGGCCCTTCCAAACAGGCTCAAAATGCGGGAGCTATCTTGTTTTTTCCCTGAGGCATCCAAACAAGGCCTCAGGAAAAAGTGAATTAATGCAGATAATTAATCCTGGATGACTTCTAGCCATTGTCATGTATCATGTTCTAGTGGTGGTGGCGGCAGGCTTATTTTATTTATTTTATTTTATTATTTACATCATTTTTATCCTGCTCCCCCCCCCCCCCAGGGGGACTCAGAGCGGCTAACATGGTACCGATTCAATGCCGTAGGGCAGTGTTTCCCAACCAGTGTGCCGTGAGCGATCATCAGGTGTGCCGTGGGAAATTGGAACCTCCAGGGAGTGTGTGTGTGTGTGTGTGTGTGTGTAAGTATAAAAACCCTAAGAAACCTACCTCAATAAAGGCACAAAATTACAAACACCCCCCTCCACCGGTTGTCTACTTGGTCTCTCCCTCTCCATGCATTGGGAAGGCCCGCCTTCCTTTCCCCAAGTAGAAACCTCCTTTTGCCTCCTGGGGGCTCTGTGTGGGAAGTTTGGCCCAGTTCTATCATTGGTGGGGTTCAGAATGCTCTTTGATTGTAGGGGAACTATAAATCCCAGCAACTACAACTCCCAAATGTCAAGGTCTATTTCCCCTGAACTCCATCTGCGTTCATATTTGGGCATATTGAGTATTCATGCCAAGTTTGGTCCCGATCCAACATTGTTTCAGTCCACAGTGCTCTCTGGATATAGGTGAACTACAACTCCAAAACTCAAGGTCAATGCCCACCAAACTCTTATAGCATTTTCTCTTGGTAATGGGAGTTCTGTGTGGGAAGTTTGTGTCTTTCTGCCATTCCTGCCAGGATATCTATGTTGAGTTCATTGAAACAGGCCCAGGTTTCACACTGAGTGTATAAATACATTTTAAAAACATATTAACTATATGTATTACCGTGTTAGAGTGTCATTTTGTGTCATTTTGGTTGGTGGTGTGCCCCAGGATTTTGCAAATGTAAAAAAGGTTGGGAAACACTGCCGTAGGGGATACAATATAATAAAAAGATAAAAACATACACAAAGCACAGATTAAAATAACATGAGTTACAATAACATTATCTACACAATCCAAAAAGCCTTTCCATTTCCATAATCACAAGGTCCGTTTCAATGTTCGGTACCATTATATTCATTGTCCAAATGCCTGGTTCCACAGCCACGTCTTTAATATCTTTCTGAAAGAAAGGAGTGAGGATGCCGATCTGATTTCAGTTGGTGATGGAAGGGTTAGTGTAAGTCTTAGTTCTAAAGCGCTGAGTAATCTGTAAGTAAGAGTTTATGGGTGAACGCAATTAAGTGTGGAGGCATGCAAGAGATAGATTGCAGCTGGGTGTTACTGGATAAAAGGAGCTAGCCTTGGCACTGAACTTCGGGAGAAAAGTATTTGTCTTATTTTGGTGGTAGTTGTTGCTGGTTTTCCCCCAGGTTTGTGGATTTTTGATATCCTGACCTGTCTCCTGAAGTCTTGGAACCGTGGAACCTTGAATCTCTGGACTGGCTTTTGACTATGGTATAGACTTGATCCCTGGACTTTGCTCATTGAACTCTCAGTATTTGACCCCTGACTAAGGTGTAGCATTTGTTTTATATTCTGTGGCTGAGTGCTACCTTTATGTTTTATATTTTGGACTATTTATTTATTTATTTTTCAATCTTGTATGCCGCCACTCCCCAAGGGCTCGGAGCAGCTCACAGACCACGTAAAATAACATAAAACAGGAATAAAACATCAATTAAAACTAACGTTTCGGATTTCAGCAATCAAATGCCTGCCGAAATAGGTAGGTTTTGCACGCCCTGCGGAAAGATGACAAATCTCGCAGGGCATGAACTTCGATTGGCAAGGCATTCCAAATGGATGGCGCTACAACAGAGAAGGCTCTGCACCAAGTAGATGTTAAACGGATGACTTTAAAACTAGGCACTTCGAGTAGGTTTCGGTCTTCAGAACGAAGTGATCTCTGGGGTTGGTAGGGGGTGAGACGGTCCGACAGATACATCGGCCCCAGACCATACAAGGCCTTGAAGGTTAACATCAGAAAGTAAGTGCTGCTTTAATTAAACTGTTTGATACAAACTGGGTGTTTGTTTGGTTCACCTCTGCCTGCATACTGGTATCGTGACAATCATCCCTAAAGGAAAAGCCCAGGGTTTGGATTGGGGACAGAAACCCGGGAGGAAGCGGGCTATTTTAATTCGCTTCTTCGTGGGTTTCTGCCATGTCTTGAAGGGCAGTTAGAATGTGCTCTATAAAATTACTTCTTTACATAGAAACAAATTTACGATGTTCTTTTGTCAAAAAGTCATCTCCAAAAGGAAAACCTTAGCATCATATGGTTGTGCTTTTCAAATCTATATTTACTTCATTTTCTAATATATATTTAGAAAATTATTTTTTTCTGTTTAGTCTTTAAGCAGCTTTCACAGTCACATTTGATTTTGTTCCAGTTCTGACACCTCTCGTTCCAGAAAATCAAGGCAACACCTTTCAAACACTATTGTGCTCAAAGGTAGACTGAAATTGCTCAGAACATTTTAGGTAATGCCTTGGAAAATGTTCTTTCTACTCCTTCTCCATACTGTTGCAGATTTTCAGCCCATATTCTTAAGACTAGTCGCTAGAATCTACTCCAACTCGAGTTTTGCCGATGTGCTTGTCCCTTCCCCATTTCACTCTTGCAATATACGAGAACGTCAGATCTCCAGGGTTAGCTCTGCAAAAATTCATCTTCAGTTCAGTATTTTCAACCTAGCTCTCCAACCTGGGATGATTTGGGATTCTGGCCCTGTCCTCTGGGGTATCAGCTCCCAATGTGGTGTCACCTGCAAATTTGATAGTATGTTCTCTGTTCCATTGTACAACTCATTGATAAATGTGTTAAATACCATTGGGCCCTGGACACAAACCTATGGTATCTTATTAGACACTTTTCTCCATGGTGAAGGGGAGCCATTGATTAGTACCCTTTGGGTTCATCCAGTTAAACAATTCCCAATCCATCTAACAGGAACATTGTCTAGCCCATTGCTTCTTTAACCATGGGCAGGCATGTAGCCAGGGGGGGGGGCTAAGGGGGCTTCAGCCCCCCCCCCAAATTCTCAGGGTGGTCCACGAGAAGGCCTTACTGGTACATTATTTAAACTGTTATGTTTATTCATATCATGATCTGATCACCATGCTCATTATATCCCACATTAATGGGGTTATTGGGATAACAATACAAAAGGTTTGCTAGGGTAAACCCTCTTCCACCCAGTCTCAGCCCCCCCCCCCCGAACCAAACTCAGCCTCCCCCCCGAACCAAAATCCTGGCTACGGCCCTGACCATGGGTACAAATATTTTGTACTGTTTACAGTAAACTCTGCAGAAGACCTCTCGGATGTACTTCATTAACAGGAAAATCAGCCTTTTTAACTAGTCTTACAAATGTTAATTCATTATCAAAACTGTTTGATTTTAATCGATATTTTCTATAGCTATATATCTGAGATCACATAAACAATTATCAGGCCAAAAGAGATCCCAGGTGGAAAAGTTTAAGAATTCCTGATGTAGCACATATTTTACCACCTCAAGTCTTTTGAGAATATCAGAGGGCTTGTTAAATGAAATCAAGATATCCTACATCTGACTTACAGAAATCGAGATATGCTACATCCATAGCATTCCCTTCATCTACCAATTCTAAGAAAGGTCCTCCAATTCTAGGAAGGGGCACAGCTGGTAGATCAGCCAAAGCTGGCAGTAAGCACTGAAATCAAGATATGCTACATCCAGACCATTCCCTTCATCTACCAATTCTAGGAAGAGGCGCAGCTGGTACATCAGCTGAAGCTAGTAGTAAGCACTCCTGATCATCACTTTTATCTGGTTGACATTTAGAGACAGATCCAGGAGCAGTCCCAAGCTGCAAACTCGATCTTTCAGGTGGAGTGTACCCACTTCTAGAATTGGTTGACACTTCAACATCCCCAGGTTGGGACTCTTGGTGGCAAGCTCCTCTGTCATATCTGGATTCAGTTTCAATTCGTTTTTCTTCATCCAGCCCATTACCTCTTCTCGGCAGTCATTCGGAAGAGACATGCTATCCTTAGCTAAGGCTGTTTTTGAAGGCATTAAGAAATATATTAAGGTATCATCAGCATACTGGTGTGTGGTTGTCGGTTCAAAGAGAACATCCTCCAAGTTGTCAATCTGGCTTGGAGGTGTGTAGCAGACCCCCACAATGATGTCCCTGTTGTTTCTTTTCCTTTTAATTTTTACCATGATACTCTAAACCTGTCTTCCAGGTGTTAGGTCATGGATCCCCTCACAAGTGTAAACAACCTTGTTTGGTTCATTTCTCAGAAATATATTATACCCCTCTATTACTACATTCCAATCGTGAGCCTTGTCCCACCAGGTTTAAATGAAGCCGATTATATCAATATTGCTTTGTTGCATTAAGAGTTCAAGTCCATCTTGTTTATTTCCCGTGCTGTATGCATTTGTGAAAAGACACCAAAGACCATAGGTCAGGGCTGCTCAGGAAGTCGATCGCGATCAACTAGTCAATCCCAAGTTCATTTGAGGTAGCTTGCAGCTGGATGGGGCACTTCTGCATGCGCGCACCCGTGCGCGCTCCTGCCGCCGCTGCCTTTCGCCCACGCGGGGCTTCTTTTGCCAAAATGAGGCTTTAGTGGGCGGGCTCTGGCGTTCGTCTCTTGACACGGTGTGGTGACGTGACTGCCCATTGGTTGCTGCTGGGGGGGGGGGGAGCAAGGCAAAGGCGCGCACAGGGATAGGATGCGAGGCTGCGGGAGGGAGGGTGTGTGTGTGAGAGAGAGACGGCCTCGCCGGAGGAGGATGGTCCCCGCGGTGGGTCTGCAGCTGACGAGTACGACCTCAACGCCGTTGAGTGAAGCCTGGACGGGGCCCAGCCTCACGCTCCGCCCTGTCTCTCACTCGCCTCGGCCCCGCACGAGGCAGGGCCCCATCCAGGCTTCACTTACCAGCGTCGAGGGCACGCTCGTCAGCTGCAGCCCCACCGTGGGGACCACCCTCCTCCGGCAAGGCCTTATCTCTCTCACACACACACACTCACTCCCTCCCGCAGCCTCGCATCCTATCCCTGCGCGCGTCTTCGCCTTGCTCCCGCACCCCCAGGAGCAACCAATGGGTGGTCACGTCATCACACCGTGTCAAGAGTCGAGCGCCAGGGCCCACCCACTAAAGCCTCATTTTGGCGAAAGAAGCCCCGCGTGGGTGAAAGGCGGCGGCGGGAGCACGCGCGCGGAGGAGGACCGAGGACAGGTAGATCTTTTTGACTTGTTATAAAGGTAGCTCGCAAGCTGAAAAAGTGTGGGCACCCCTGCATAGGTCATTCTACCCTAGCTGTTTATTTAAGGTCCCCCCCCCCTTCTTTCTGTTGAGTTTTTGTGCTTTCTGCTCAGTTGGGTTATTCTCTCCTGATAAACTCTTCCCTGCACAAATACAGTCTACGTCAGTGTTTCTCAACCTGGGGGTCGGGACCCCTCGGGGGGTCGTGAGGGAGTGTCAGAGGGGTCGCCAAACACCACCAGAAAACACAGTATTTTCCGTTGGTCATGGGGGTTCTGTGTGGGGAAGTTTGGCCCAATTCTATTGTTGGTAGGGTTCAGAATGCTCTTTGATGGTAGGTGTACTATAAATCCCACAACTACAACTCCCAAACTCAAGGTCAATGTGCACCAAACCCTTCCAGCATTTTCTGTTGGTCATGGGAGTTCTGTGTGCCAAGATTGGTTCAATTCCATCCTTGGAGAAGTACAGAATAATTTTATGGTTGGGGGTCACCACAACATGCGGAACTGTAGTAAGGGGTCGTGGCATTAGGAAGGTTGAGAACCACTGGTCTACGTCCCCCTACTTATCAGGTTTGTGAGACTCTACAAAAAACGTTTCTGCCAAAAGCTGAGATGCCAAACACTTTCCAAGAATCCAACTTTGTTAAACCATAAAACTTTAAGGGTGGCTGTTCTTAAATATATGGACAGACGCAAGAGTGCATTTTGATTATGTGCGAGTGCATTATTTATATAGGCACAGGTAATCTATTTTAACCAGGAGAGGGGAGGACCAGGATCATCAACACTTTCTTTTCTAAGGAAATGCCCTCATATGAGCAAATGCGTTGCATTCAGGAAAACAAAAACTTTGTGCTGATGTTAGAGAACAACAAGGATGATGGTGATGATGACAAATACAGATGTTTCTGACAGAGTTTTTATTAGTCTTGTTACCACCACATTGCCTCAGACCGAAGGTGTGCATCTGGAGAAGGAAAAAATCCCCTTGATCTTCCAGGACATGGAAACACAAATCCTTGTTCAGTCACAGATGTTTGCAATAGAGAACTTTCACCCAGCAATGTTCTGTTTTCAATCTACATATGACAGGAAACACAGATTTGAAATGAATAAAAAGAGCAGGAAAAGCATAATGGATGATAAAACAACAGCATGTAGAAAAATGCCCTTCCTTATTCCTTCACCCCCTCAAAAAAATGCAGATGGAAAATATAGAGATATACAGTTTCTCTCTGAGCATGGGAAGTATAGCAACAGCACAATGGCTTCATTGGAATGGCATGATTTAATTTCCCTTCCAGCAATAGCTAAGTTATACATTTCTGTATTGTAATGTTAAGTGATATTTCAACATTATATGCATTTAATTTCTCCGTAGTTCTGAAATCTAGCTGTGTAAAACATTGTTGAATAACCATGGAGGGGAGAGGGGCACTGCACTCCCTGCAACCCCCATGGGCCACATGCACATGTCTCAGCAGGGCCGTAGCCAGGATTTTGATTCGGGGGGGGGGGGGCTGAGTTTGGTTCGGGGGGCTGAGACTGGGTGGAAGAGGGTCTACCCTAGCAAACCTTTTGTATTGTTATCCCAATAACCCCATTAATGTGGGATATAATGAGCATGGTGATCAGATCATGTTATGAATAAACATAACAGTTTAAATAATGTACCAGTAAGGCCTTCTCGCAGACCACCCTGAGAATTTGGGGGGGCTGAAGCCCCCTAGCCGCCGCCCCTCGGCTACATGCCTGTGTCTCAGTGTGGTGGTCATGATGTCATATCACTTATGATCCCATTTCGTCTGATGGTCAGCGTTTCTCTATTGGGGGGGGGGGGTATGTATCCAACTAAATTTGTGGCTGGTTTAGATGAAATTGGCTCATTTCTGGGTTTAAAAAAACCCTCGCCTTCAAATTGCTATAAATATAAGGAAATTCTTGTGTGCTTTGGCAATGTTGTGGCCTGCCTTGGGCAATGGGGAGAGGCGAGCAAGAAATATAATAATAATAATTGCCATTATTATTATTATTATTATTGGTTCTGCCTTGTTTTAATAGTTCATTTCCACTCTTCAGTATTAAGTGTATTCTTTTGGTGGAATGTGTCTCCACAGCTGGGAGGGAATTTTGGAAGTACAAAGGGGCACGTAAACATATGAGTGGCCCACATGTTGCCAGCTTCTGATATATAGTGTAACTGGAGTGAGAAGCTATAGAAAAACAATATACTTTCCCCTGTACCCAGAGCTGTCACTACAACAATGTAATCTTCCACCTCAGAAATCAACAACCAGCACAAACCAATGACCTAATCACACTAGAGAATGAATATACTTTAAATCCGGTTGCTGCTTCCTGCAAAATTCTGGGGTTTGTAGTTTAGGGAGGAGCCTTTAACAACCTCACTAAGCAACAACCCCCAGAATTATGCGGGAGGCAGAAACCAGATTTAAAGTGGATTCATCATCTAGTGCAGTGTTTCCCAACCGCTGTGTGTGCCGTGATGGACCTCCTGCTGTGCCGCGAGAAAAGCTCTCTGCCCCCCTTCCTTCCTCCCTCCTCCTGCCGAACTGCTGCTTGGGGGAGGAAGAGAAAGGGCCAGGCGGTGGCAAAGAAAAAGAAGAAGGGGCCAGGGCGCCGCCTCCTTCGGCTGTTTCCTCAGCCAGCCTCCAATCCACCATGGCTCTTGCCCCTTGCTCACTGAAGCCGCGCAGAGGAGCCCCGCCCACTGAAGCCCGTCCACCGCTCATGCTCGTCCTCCTCCGCGCGGCTTCAGCGAGCAAGGGGCGGGAGTCATGGCAGAGAGCGGCGCCGGGGATGGGGGCCATGACTCCCGCCCCTCGCTCGCACTGCCCTCTCAAGGCTGGAGAAGCTGTGGGAGAGCTGAAGCTGGGGGGAGGGGGCGGGGCATGGTGCGGCCTGGCTTCGTCCTCTCCCCCCGGCTTCAGCTCTCCCACAGCTTTTCCAGCCTTGAGGGGACAGTGCCAAGCCAGCATTGTGCTGGCTCTGCCACCGCTGGCTTGGCACTGCCCCTTCAAGGCTGGAGAAGCTGTGGGAGAGCTGAAGCCGGGGGCAGGGGCGGGGCATGGTGCGGCCTGGCTTCGTCCTCTCCCCCCGGCTTCAGCTCTCCCACAGCTTTTCCAGCCTTGAGGGGACAGTGCCAAGCCAGCATTGGGCTGGCTCTGCCACCGCTGGCTTGGCACTGCCCCTTCAAGGCTGGAGAAGCTGTGGGAGAGCTGAAGCTGGGGGAAGGGGCAGGGCATGGCGCGGCCTGGCTCTGCCCACTCCCCCCCGGCTTCAGCTCTCCCACAGCTTTTCCTGCCTTGAGGGGACAGTGCCAAGCCAGCAGTGTGCTGGCTCTGCCACCGCTGGCTTGGCACTGCCCCTCAAGGCTGGAGAAGCTGTGGGAGAGCTGAAGCTGGGGGGAGGGGGCGGGGCATGGTGCGGCCTGGCTTTGTCCTCTCCCCCGGCTTCAGCTCTCCCACAGCTTTTCCAGCCTTGAGGGGACAGTGCCAAGCCAGCATTGTGCTGGCTCTGCCACTGCTGGCTTGGCACTGCCCCCTCAAGGCTGAAGCTGTGGGAGAGCTGAAGCCGGGGAGGGGGCGGGGCATGGAACTGCCTGGCTCCACCCCCTCCCCAGCTTCCGCTTTCCCAGCAGCTGCTCCCAGCAGTCCACCATCCCCCAGCTGTTCTTTACTGTGTTAGAGTGTCATTTTGTGTAATTTTGGTTGTTGGTGTGCCCCCGGATTTTTTTAATGTTAAAAGTGTGCTGTGGCTCAAAAAAGGTTGGGAAACACTGATCTAGTGTGCTGAATTCACAAGTCCTGTATCATTTGACATGACACAACAGGGAAAGGCCTGGTGGTGAATGGGAAGGAAGTCATGGTTTATTTTCCCCTTTTCTTTTACAGTAGTTCCCCTTCTCAGCATGACCAGTAACAAGGAGCTCCTGTTCTAATGAATTTGGCAGTTTAACTGAGAGGATTCTAGGTGATAAGGATGCATGGCATCGTAATACTATTGGTCAATCTTCTGCAGAGTTATATGTGTCATCCATATTTTTACCCCTTCCTCCTTGGCAGATTTAGTAGTGGTAGAGTGCAGACTGCAGCCAGCAAATCACAACACGTTTACTTCTTGGGGGGAGAGCAATGACCAATCTCGATAAAATAGTTAAGAGTAGAGACATCACACTGCCAACAAAGATCCGCAGAGTCAAAGCAATGGTATTCCCTGTAGTAATCTACGGATATGAGAACTGGACCATGAGGAAGGCTAAGCGAAGGAAGATAGATGCTTTTGAACTGTGGTGTTGGAGGAAAGTTCTGAGAGTGCCTCGGACCGCGGGAAGATCCAACCAGTCCATACTCCAGGAAATCAAGCTCGACTGCTCATTGGAGGGAAGGATAGTAGAGGCAAAGATGAAGTACGTTGGCCACATAATGAGAAGACAGGAAAGCTTAGAGAAGACAATGAGGCTGGGGAAAATTGAAGGAAAAAGGAAGAGGGGCCGGCCAAGGGCAAGGTGGATGGATGGCATCCTTGAAGTGACTGGCTTGACCTTGAAGGAGCTGGGGGTAGGCACAGCCAACAGGAAGCTCTGGCGTGGGCTGGTCCATGAGAGCACGAAGAGTTGGAAGCGACTGAATGAATAAACAACAACAGCAGAGCGTAGTCCCCATCTACCTATTCCCAATCCATGGAATATTTCCATTGACTGAATAGTTGCCCCAATGGTAGCCAAGGACCCTTATAAATAGACAAATCAGTGGGAATCAATGGAAATGACCTTCAGTCAGAGTAACTTAGCGGCCTTTCTGTCTGCCAGATCCCCCTTGGGGACATTGACCTCAGCCAAATAATCCCTATTCCCTAGATCAGGGGTGCTCAGAATGGTGATCGGGATCACCAGGGTGATCTTTGGGCCTCATCCTGGTGATCTTCAGGCCCCTGACCAGGTTTTTTGCTGTTGGTCCTCTTCACACACCCCTGCATGCTGCAAAGAAGTCTTCCGTCGTTGCTCCTCCCCGCTCCCTGCTCAGAGTCCAAGAGGCAGAATGGGCCCCCTCTTTTGGATTCCTCCTCCTCCCTCCGTCCTTCTCCAGCCACTCAGAGTCGTAGGAGACCAAAGGGGGCGGGCCTGGATGACGCGATGCATGACTGGCCCCGCGTGCATGTGCAGAAGCACCCATTTTGCCTTCCGGACTTCTTGTGAGCTCTTGGAGGCGGCACGCATGCCGGCGGCATGGAAATAGGAGCAATGACCGCTTTAGGGGTCATTTCCTTTTTCATCTCAAAGGTCAGTCTTTTTACTTTGGGGTGGGTGCTTGAGTTCTGTGACATGTCTCTTTGTTTATTTTAATGTTTAAAAATGGCCTTTTAGCTCAAAGCCCCTCTGCTTGCTTTGGTCCTTAAGAAATATATGTTGGGGAATATGGAAATGTGGGAGAAATGGGGTGGTTGGATGTATTTTTGCATGCTCCTTTTTTACCTTGCTGAGTATTAAATGGCCTCACAGTTCAAAAGCCTCTCTTCTTACTTTCTGGCTGATAATATGTGTGGTAATATGGCAGTGTGGGAGAAATGGGGTGTTGGATGTATTTTTGCATGCCCCTGTTTACCTTGCTGAGTATTAAATGGCCTTTTCAAAAGCCTCTCTTCTTACTTTCTGGCTGATAATATGTGTTAATATGGCAGTGTGGGAGAAATGGGGTGGTTGGATGTATTTTTATGCTCTGTTTTATATTGTTGTTATTAAATTGAAATGTTGATGTTTTATAACTTCATTTTATGTAAACTGCCCCGAGCCTGCTGGAAGGAGCGGTACATAAAAATGAATAATAAATATAAATAAATGCATAAATAAATAAATAAATAAATAAATAAGAAAATAGTTGTACGTTTTACATTTCTGGGTAGGTGATCTTTGGGACTTGGTTTTTTAATCAGTAGCTCCCATGCTGAAAAAGTGTGAGCACCCCTGCCCTAGATTATAGGTAGTATATTCAAAAACCAGCACTCACAATAAATAAAAGAAAGGACTTACACTGGATTTGGAGAATGATTGCCATGTTGTGAAAATAAACTATTAGTAAAGCAATATTAAATCAGCTAGAATTGATATAATTGACTTTTGTGAATCTGTTTCCAACGCTATCCAAAAGTGTGCACGATTATATCCAACCCATGGGAAGCAACACGAATCTCATGCCTATCTGTAATCAAATTATACAGCCAACTGCTTTAAATTAATCTCTTATTACTTTAAGATCATATCTAATCAGAAAGAATGTCTAACAATACTCTTAGTCTAAGCACCTATGAATACCAATGGGCAGCATACCTTCATCAATAATAGGAAGGGATTTCAGAGAACTATGGCCCCTTCTACACTGCCATATAAAATCTAGGGTACTGTTCCATTATCTGGGCGGAGGCCACTAAGGGGCGCTAGAGAGATAAGGATAGTCCATTTTATTTGGTGTTGGGAGGGAGGAATTGAAGGAGGAAAACAATTTCCCCCATTTTTACTGGTTATTCCCCCTCCGCCCTTCCCATATCGTAAATAAGGGTTGCTTTCACAACAGGGACATGGGTAGGAAAATAAGAGGAAAATGAGGAAATTGTTTTCCTCTTCAACCCAGCCTCCATCCATCCCCATAAAATGGGCCGTTTTCTCTCTCTTCCGCCCCCTTGTGGCCTCCGCTCAGATAACAGAAGATTTCCAATTCCAGATTATCTGCTTTGAACTGGATTATATGGCAATATAGACTCATATTACAAATCTATATATCTGTGATCTATATGACAAAGAGATAGATCACAGATTATCAAAGGCATATAGTGCATTCGGAAGGCTTCACAAAAGAGTCTGGAGCAACAAGCACCTGAGGCAAAGCACCAAAATCAGTGTGTACAGAGCTATCATACTGTCTATTCTCCTATATGGGTCTGAAACATGGGGCACCTATCGCCAACACCTACGACTCCTCGAATGCTTTCTTCGCACAATCCTAAATATACACTGGACCGACTATGTGACTAATGTTGCTGTCCTTGAGCAAGCAGGGATCACCAGCATTGAGGTCACGCTATTGAGAACACAGCTGCGCTGGGCAGGGCACGTCTCTAGGATGGAGGACCACCACCTCCCAAAGATACTACTCTATGGTGAACTCGCCACGGGTCAGCGCAAGAGAGGTGCCCCCAAAAGAGATACAAGGACTCCTGAAACAACATCTCAGGCTCGGCCAGATTGATCACCAACAATGGTCCACCCTGGCCTCACATCGGGAGACATGGGAAAGCACTATCCACAATGCTGCGGCCTCTTTCGAGAAGACACGCCGAATGGGTCTCGAAGAGAAACGACAACGCAGAAAGAACCGCAACTTGGAAACAACATTACCCAAGGAGACTTTCTGCTGTGCTTTCTGCAACCTGACTTGCCTATCTCAGATTGGCCTTTTTAGTCATCAACGCGCTTGTAAAAAGCGTGGGATGAGTCCTTCCTGAATCTTCGTTCGCGAAGTAATGCCGAGAGAGAGAGATAGACTCATATAATCCACTTCAAAGCAAATAGCATGGATTATCTGCTTTGATAATTTGGATTATATGGAAGTGTAGAAAGGGCCTATGTTTTGGTCTTGTGTGGAAGCTCCTTCAATCAGGCATGTAGCCGGGGCGGGGCTTCAGCCCCCCGAAATTCTCAGGGTGGTCCACGAGAAGGCCTTACTGGTACATTATTTAAACTGTTATGTTTATTCATATCATGATTTGATTACCATGCTCATTATATCCCACATTCATGGGGTTATTGGGATAACAATACAAAAGATTTGGTAGGGTAGTCCCTCTCTTACTCAGACTCAGCCCCTCCCGAATCAAACTCAGCCCTCCCCGAATTAAACTCCTGGCTACGGCCCTGCCCTCAATGACTCCAATGTTAAATGAGTGGCAGAGAAGTTAATACAATAAAGGATTCCCAAAACTTTGAGCTAAAAAATGCAAGACTTAAAGGTAAAAATGATATGTGTTGTGTGTTACAAGTTCCTTTTGTCTTAGGGCCTTTCTACACTGCCATGTAATCCAGAATATCAAGGCAGATAATCCACATTATCAATTTTGAACTGGATTATCTAAAGCCCCTTATACATAGCAGAATACAATCCCACATTATCTGCTTTGAACTGGGATAAATGGTTGTGTGGATTCAGATAACCCAGTTCAAAGCAGATATTTTGGGATTTTCTGCCTTGATATTCTGGGATATAGGGCTGTGTGGAGGGGCCCTCAGATAACCCAGGGCCTTTCCACACTGCCATATAACCCAAAATATCATAGAATTATAGAGTTGGAAGAGACCTCATGGGCCATTCAGTCCAATCCCCTGCCAAGAAGCAGGAAAATTGCATTTAAAGCACCCCTGACAGATATCCATCCAGCTTCTGTTTAAAAGCCTCCAAAGAAGGAGCCCCCACCACACTCCGGGGCAGAGAGTTCCACTGCTGAACAGCTCTCACAGTCAGGAAGTTCTTCGTAATGTTCAGGTGGAATCTCCTTTCCTGTAGTTTGAAGCCATTGCTCCATTACGTCCTAGTCTTCAGGGCAGCAGAGATCAAGCTTGCTCCCTCCTCCCTAATACTTCCTCTCACATATTTATAATAAGAAGAAGAATCTTTATTTCTACCCCGCCACCATCTCCCCAACGGGGACTCGGGGCGGCTTACATGAGGCCAAGCCCAACATTGTGTTACCATAAAATAATACAAAACACAAGTAAATAAATAATTAAAAATGCACTAAACAATATAAAATAATACAGCAAAATAAAATCATTCAGTAAATAAATCACAAAAATGCACTAAACAATATAATACAAAAAAATCATTGTACATGGTTATCATGTCGCCTCTCAGCCTTCTCTTCTTCAGGCTAAAACATGCCCAGCTCTTTAAGCCGCTCCTCATGGGGCTTGTTCTCCAGACCCTACCAAAACAGAAAACCCCACAATATCTGCTTTGAACTGGGTTATTATCTAAGTCCACAAATAAAATCATTGTACATGGTTATCACGTCGCCTCTCGGCCTTCTCTTCTTCAGGCTAAAACATGTCCAGCTCTTTAAGCCGCTCCTCATGGGGCTTGTTCTCCAGACCCTACCAAAACAGAAAACCCCACAATATCTGCTTTGAACTGGGTTATTATCTAAGTCCACAAATAAAATCATTGTACATGGTTATCACGTCGCCTCTCAGCCTTCTCTTCTTCAGGCTAAAACATGCCCAGCTCTTTAAGCCGCTCCTCATGGGGCTTGTTCTCCAGACCCTACCAAAACAGAAAACCCCACAATATCTGCTTTGGACTGGGTTATTATCTAAGTCCACAAATAAAATCATTGTACATGGTTATCACGTCGCCTCTCAGCCTTCTCTTCTTCAGGCTAAAACATGCCCAGCTCTTTAAGCCGCTCCTCATGGGGCTTGTTCTCCATATCTGCTTTGGACTGGGTTATTATCTAAGTCCACACTGACATATAACCCAATTCAATGTGGACTGTATACAGCTGTGTGGAAGGGGCCTTAGAGCAGTATTTCCCAACCAGTGTGCCGGGCACACTAGTGTGCCGTGAGCAATCATCCAGGTGTGCCGTGGGAAAATGGAACCTCCAGGAAGTGTGTGTGTGTGTGTGTGTGTGTGTAAGTATAAAAAACCCCTAAGAAACCTACCTCAATAAAGGCACAAAATTACAAACACCCCCTCCCCACCCGTTGTCTACTTGGTCTCTCCCTCTCCATGCATTGGGAAGGCCCACCTCCCTTTCCCCAAGTAGAGACCTCCTCTTGCCTCCTGGGTGTTCTGTGTGGGAAGTTTGGCCCAGTTCCAGGGCCGTAGCCAGGATTTTGTTTTGGATGGGGCTGAGTTTGGTTCGGGGGGGGGGGGGGCTGAGACTGGGTGGAAGAGGGTCTACCCTAGCAAATCTTTTGTATTGTTATCCCAATAACCCCATTAATGTGGGATATAATGAGCATGGTGATCAGATCATGATATGAATAAACATAACAGTTTAAATAATGTACCAGTAAGGCCTTTTCGCGGACCACCCTGAGAATTTGGGGGGGGGGCTGAAGCCCCCTTAGCCCCCCCCCCTGGCTACATGCCTGCCCAGTTCTATCATTGGTGGGGGTTCAGAATGCTCTTTGATTGTAGGGGAACTATAAATCTATAAATAAGTAGTGAGTGTCACTGTGCTCTTACTAGAGCCCCCACGGCACGACAGGTCGCTCACGCCAATTGTTTCTTGCTTTGCTGCTCCCTTTCCGGCACCTCCGGCAGGCTCTCCCCTCAACGCGGCTGCTTCAACCCAGCGCTGCGGCTTGTGTTCCCTCGCCGCGCAATATTGCGGGGGGACCTTTTCCGCTTGTGCTGCCTCCCAGAACTTTTTCTAGAATTATCATTTACGGTGGAATCACCTTCCCTCCTTATGGACCCTCCTTTTTGTTGATTGTGCTGACCGTTGTAATGATATACTGCATATTTAATGCAAGTTTGTCACTGTGCTGATCATTGTAATGATACATACTGCATATTCAATGTAAGTTTGTAACCAGGGGTGGTCCTACAAGGTAGGCCAAGTAGGCGGCCGCCTAGGGCGCCATCTGGGAAGGGGGCGCCATCCTGGCCGCATGGGGCGCCATCCTGGCCTTGCTGATGTTCCTCAGACAGCGCCGCAGCTGCCTGCTTTTGGGCCCCGGCCTTGTGTGCTCCGACGCCGCTTCTGGGCATGCGCGGAGGTTTTCGCGCAGGCGCAGTTGCAACTGCACATTTGAACATTTTGGCTGTTTTTCTATTTACATTTACATTGGTAATTTTTGGACTTTTGGACTTATGGGAGACTCCTATGAATTATGAGACGGGTGGTAGGTGATATATTCTGATTTTGATGCATTTACATTGCATTTCTTGTTGATTATTATACAGTTCTGCTTAATATTGTCATACAATATAATAAAAATACAATATAACAATAGAATAAAGATATATTTTATATTACATGTAATATTACAAACAATATTGCAGTATAGTGGTATTGTACAAAATAGTAATATATAATATTTTATTTTACTTTATTTTGAGTTATTTGAGTTTTATAGGAGTCATGAAAATATTTAGTAGAGGATAATTTTATTGAAATAAATAATTTTATTTATTATTTTATAATAATAATATAATAGAATGTTGTATTATAATGTCAAGATATTATAATATAATTATATTGTAAAGTAGTATAATATAATGATGATATAATATAGTATGAGTATGGTATAATATATTGCATATACATTGATACAATATAATACTACTAATGGTATTGTGATATTATAATTGTATATTTGTTTTACATGGGGGGCGCCAAAATAATGTTTTGGGGGCCCCAAAATAATTTTCGCCTACCATTTCAAATTACCTTAGACCGCCCCTGTTTGTAACTGCCCATAACTTTGTATACATTTCATGGGCGCACATGCCTTTGCAATTATAGTGTGCATGTTTTGTGATATTTGCGAATACAATTGTAAATAACAATAGTGCTGTTGCATGTTATTTCATGTTTATGATTCACACTAGTTGCTTAGTACTTTGCATTGTCATTGAGCCTGTTACAACTTTTTGTGGTTCCCCTTTTGTCTTGCCTGAACTATAAATCCCAGCAACTACAACTCCCAAATGTCAAGGTCTATTTCCCCTGAACTCCATCTGCATTCATATTTGGGCATATTGAGTATTCATGCCAAGTTTGGTCCTGATCCAACATTGTTTGAGTCCACAGTGCGCTCTGGATATAGGTGAACTACAACTCCAAAACTCAAGGTCAATGCCCACCAAACTCTTATAGCATTTTCTCTTGGTTATGGGAGTTCTGTGTGGGAAGTTTGTGTCTTTCTGCCATTCCTGCCAGGATATCTATGTTGTCTTCATCGAAACAGGCCCAGGTTTCACACTGAGTGTATAAATACATTTAAAAACATATTAACTATATGTATTACTGTGTTAAGAGTGTCATTTTGGTTGGTGGTGTGCCCCAGGATTGTGTAAATGTAAAAAGTGTGCTCAAAAAAGGTTGGGAAACACTGCCTTAGAGAAAGGCGCAGGCAACTCCCAGTGGCAGGCTCCACCGCCCAAACCCTGCTCCACGCCCCAGTACAGAACGAACCCTTCCAGAGCTTGAGTGGGCAGGCGCAGAGTCACATGATCGCTTTCCCCTCCTTCCAACATGGCGGCGCCCAGAACATCCATGCGGAGCCTTCACTTCCTGCAGGTAGCCCGGTTTCTGTCGCTTTCGGGGCGGGGACGAGGGAGGCGAAGCCTTTTCGGAAACGTGGGGTGCTTATTTGGTTTTGTTTTACCTCCATCCGAAGCCTGAGGGCCGCTAAAGGCGTCGTTCTTGCAAGCAGGGCTCTTCTCTCCGGTTAGGAACTCGGGAAGACCCAAAACTTCCTGCCTCTCCCTGAAACTTCCCGGCTATCCTTGAGGGAAGGAGAAGCAAGCAAACGATGGGCCCTTCCAGTCAGCCCTATAGCCCAGAATATCCAGGCAGAAAAGCCCACATCTGAGTGTGGACTCAAACAACCCAGTTCAAAGCAGATATTGTGGGATTTCCTGCCTTGATATTGGCCTCTGAGGTCTCTTCTCTGCTCTGATTCTGGGGCCCTTCCAGTCAGCCCTATATCCCAATATAGGGCTGACTGGAAGGGCCCCAGAATCAGAGCAGAGAAGAGACCTCAGAGGCCATTCAGCCCAACCTCCTACCATGCAGGGACACCCAATGAAAGCAGCTTTGACCCCTTCCACACAGCAGAATAACATCCCACATTATTCTGTCTCAGCCAAAAAGTTAATTCATCCATATCTTTAATCTCCATTATTTTATCTAGTCATTGTGTCTTTAGAGGTATCTTATTAAAGGGGAAATCGATACCGTAACAGAAGAAATGTCAGAGAGAGGTGATGCATTAGAATAGAAATGGAGTAGCAGAGGCAGCTTGCCAGCAGCAGCAGCACAAGAAATAGCGAGTGAGTGGTTAGGAGGCGCGCATGGCAAATTAAGCTTTCACTTGGCAGGCAACCAGGTGGAGGCTCAGTAGCAATGTAACGATTTGGGTACACTTTGCACATAGAGCAGTAACATAGAACGGGGCTGTCCAACAGGCGGCCCCAGGGCCGTACACGGCCCCCTAGCCCCTTTCCTCCGGCCCCCTCAGCAATTTAATAAAAAATAAAAATAAAATAAATAATAATAATAATAAAATTTACCCACTTCCTAGTTTCGGAGCAAGTATCGCGAGACTATGCGAGCCACACGGGATTTCGCTCTCAACGTGAGATCACGCCTGCGTTGAGAGCGAAATCCCATGTGGCTCGTGTAGTCTCGCGATACTCCTCCTGTTGCCGAAATCTCGGCTACTGAATTCCTGCGGCCCACACAGACCTTCTTCAGCGCCTGGCTCGGTCGGTCGTGGCCTGTCTCGTGGATCGGGCTCTCCTGGATCGTGCGCGTTTGGGAAGGTAGGCTGAATCAGGGGGCTCCCCTTATGTTAATATTAAATATATGGAATTGTTTATTTATGCCCCCATTGTGTTCCATTCTCTCCCTCTCCCCTTATGTTAAGGGGAGAGGGTGGAGGAGGGGAGGGGCGGGGCAGGGGCGGAGCCGGGGGCGGAGGCAGATCCTTCGGCCCCCCAGGTCATCAGTGACCGGAATTCCTGCCACAGGTCCAGTAGAAGTTGGACAGCCCTGACATAGAACAATGGAAATGAAAATTAACACTGCGCCACAGTTATTAGCAAATAGGATTGAGATGCCAGAATGCTTTGTTTAATTGGGTAGAGTAAAATGGGTTCATGAATACTAGCCAGTAATGTGCATGAAGAAGGGAGGGACCAAATGTTGACTCCATTGTTTGTATAAAACCTGTACACTGGAACAGATCGGGGTGCTGTCTACCAGCGGCTACGTTTCCGCACAGGGGGGCAGACCCATCAGCTGATGTGATGCAAATAAAGCTGGTTTCCTGAATCGCAGTAGAAATTGTCGCGTCATCTTGTCCTTGTGCTCGCAAGAAACCGCAGCTTAAGACA
This sequence comes from Anolis apletophallus, assembly GCA_030556195.1. NCBI lineage: Eukaryota > Metazoa > Chordata > Lepidosauria > Squamata > Anolidae > Anolis > Anolis apletophallus. The sequence continues at coordinate 128,980,811 of JARBWK010000006.1, read as the reverse complement.
AAAGCTATTGCCTTAGGAGTTCTGGGACTCCAGATACTGCTACATTATCTTGTTTCCAAAATTTAGCAAAAGTAATTCTGGCCACCGTAACAAAGTATGTAAATATTTTTTTCATATTAATATCTTTAAAAATGTCAGAATCAAACATTCCTAATAAATACATTTCTGGTTTCATTGGGAGGTTAATATTTTTTTTAAATTACATTCCATATGTATCATTCTCCAATAATCTGCAGTTTTATCACAAGACCACCACAACAAAGCTCTTTCTATCCTAGCAGGAAGTTTGGTTTGTTTGCTTAGTTCTTTTATACCAGGATCACTGTTGGGGGGTGGTGAAGGTGGGCTGCAGAAACATAGACTGGAGCTACACTATCCTATATTCCAGGATCTGATCCCAGAATATTTTCTCGTCCCAGATAATCTGGCAATGTAGACTCATATAATCCAATGCAAAGCTGATGATACAAGCTGGGTTGATGTAGGGAATGCTGTGGATGTAGCATATCTGGACTTCAGTAAGGCCTAAACAAGGTCCCCCATAACCTTCTGGTAAACAAACTAGTCAGATGTGGGCTAGGCAAAACTACGGTTAGGTGGATCTGTAATTGGTTAAGCGAACGAATCCAGAGGGTGCTCACCAATGCTTCCTCTTCATCCTGGAAAGAAGTGACGAGTGGAGTGCCATAAGCAGGGTTCCGTCCTGGGCCCAGTCCTGTTCAACATCTTCATTAATGGCTTAGAACAGGGCTGTCCAACTTCTACCGGCCCAAGGGCCGGAATTCCGGTCACTGATCACCTGGGGGGCCGCAGGAGAAGCTCCGCCCCCGGGCTCTGCTGCGCATGCCCAGCATCGCTCCAGGGGCGGGGCGTCCCTTTCTGCTTCTCTCCGTGACCAGTCACGGAGAGAAGCAGGAAGGTCCCGACGCCCGCCTCGGCTCTGCTGCGCATGCCCAGCATCGCTCTGGAGGCGGGGCGTCCTTTCTGCTTCTCTCCGTAACCGGTCACGGAGAGAAGGAGGGAGGAAGTCCCGACCCCCGGGGCGCTGCTTCCCAAGTGTGGCCTCGAGAGCAGTACGTGTGAAAAAGATCTTGGAGTCCTTGTGGACAACAAGTTAAACATGAGCCAACAATGTGATGCAACAGCAAAAAAAGCCAATGGGATTTTGGCCTGCATCAATAATACAGTGTCTAGATCCAGGGAAGTCATGCTACCCCTCTATTTTGCCTTGGTTAGACCACATCTGGAATACTGTGTCCAATTCTGGGCACCACAATTGAAGGGAGATGTTAACAAGCTGGAATGTGTCCAGAGGAGGGCGACTGAAATGATCAAGGGTCTGGAGAACAAGCCCTATGAGGAACGGCTTAAAGAGCTGGGCATATTTAGCCTGAAGAAGAGAAGGCTGAGAAGAGACATGATAGCCATATACAAATATGTGAGAGGAAATCATAGGGAGGAGGGAGCAAGCTTGTTTTCTGTTGCCCTGGAGACTAGGATGTGGAACAATGGCTTCAAACTACAAGAAAGGAGATTCCATCTGAACATTAGGAAGAACTTCCTGACTGTGAGAGCTGTTCAGTCACGGAGTGTGGTGGAAGCTCATTTTTTGGAGGCTTTTATTTAAACAGAGACTGGATGGCCATCTGTCAGGGGTGCTTGGAATGCGATTTTCCTGCTTCTTGGCAGGGGGTTGGACTGGATGGCCCATGAGGTCTCTTCCAACTCTATGATTCTATGATCTGGGATCACATCCTAGGATATATAGGGCATTGTAGATCCAGCGATAGGCTTTTGGTGTTGTACTAGTTTGTCTACAGCAGGGGTGCACTCATTGTCATTGAAGGCCACATCTGTTTTACTATTGCCTTCAAAGGACCGTTGAATCCATGTACAGAGAATCCGTGGATACAGAGGGCCAACTATATATATATACTGTATATATATATATATATATATATAGAGAGAGAGAGAGAGAGAGAGAGAGAGAGAGGTTTGTGCTCTTTAGTTTTTACCTTTCATGTAAAAACCAGCTTACCTGTCCAAACATATATCTTCGAGGCTAAGATCGTCCAGGGAGGCCCCGCTCTCGGTCTCACCTCCTTCGCAGGAATGACTGGTGGGCGCGATATTTGTTTGGTATGCTCTTTTGTGATTCATTTTGTGTAAGGAAATCCTTCCAACCTCCATTGCTGACACTTGTGATAGAAAGTCTGCAGAGAGATGTAACGTCTCTCAAAAAGACTTTGATTTTAAAGTGTTTTTGAAATGGTTCTCATCTTTATTGCAGAATGCTAATTGTTCAAGATTCTTCTTCATGGTGGGAGGGGGAAAGTGTGTGTAGAGCAGGCTACCCTGTTATAACCTACTACATGATGTCCCATGAATAACCGACAACAAGAAATTGCGGTCCAAGACAGCAGACAGACATAATTTCCTCTTTGTGCCATTGTGTGGGAAAGTGCTTCACATGCAGGAGTAACATTAAAAGTGACTCCAACCCCATCTACACAGCCATGTAAAATCCAGATTATCTGCTTTGAACTGGATTATATGGCAGTGTAGACTCAGAATCACTTTTCAGAATCACTTCACAGACAAGATTGCGCTGCTCCGCCGGGACCTTCCCTCCACACTTCTTACAGTTCAGGAGCTGGAGACTCCGTGGCCCTCCGCCGGGTCCACCTTCGACCGGTTTCGACCACTGGACGCAGAGGATGTTGACAAGATTGTCGCAGCTCTTAAACCGACCACCTGCTCCCTCGACCCGTGCCCCTCACACTGATTCGAGCTTGTGTGGAGGGGCTCACAGGCCCTCTGTTGAAGATAGTCAACTGCTCCCTTGAGCAAGGGGCGTTTCCAGAGGAGCTAAAAGAGGCAGTGGTCAGTCCATTGCTGAAGAAGCCCGGGCTAGACCCTGCGGCTCCCTCCAATTACCGCCCAGTGTCGAATCTTCTGTACCTGGGCAAGGTGATTGAGACGGCAGCAATGGACCAGCTGCAGACGTTCCTGGATGATGCAACCTGGCTAGACCCCTTCCAGTCCGGCTTCCGTTCAGGCCATGGGATGGAGACTGTCCTGGTCTCCATCACAGACCTACTCCGTTGCCACTTGGATCGAGGTGGATCGGCGCTGCTCGTGTTATTGGACCTCACGGCAGGGTTTGATACCGTCGATTACCAACTTTTGACACACCGCCTGGCGGTAGCGGGTGAGGGGACAGCCCTCAACTGGCTGTCCTCCTTCCTCCAACGCCGTCAGCAGCGAGTGAAGTGGGGAGGGGTGGTCTCCGGAGGTTCCCGCTGAGTTGCGGGGTCCCTCAGGGGCCATCCTTTCCCCGCTGTTATTTAACATCTATATGCTACCACTCGCCCAACTGGTGCGGAGTTTTGGGCTGGAGTGTCATCAGTACGCTGATGATACCCAGCTCATTCTGAGGTTGGACCCGGGGCAATCTCTGTACCCGATAATTTCCATCTTTGCCTTGAAGCCGTTACTGGATGGCTGCAAGCCAGTAAGTTGAGGGTGAACCCGGCGAAGACGGAGATCTTGTGGCTGGGCCGTCCGGGGGGGGGGGGGTAGCGACCCAGCGGCCAAAGTTCGTTGGTGTGACCCTCTGCCCTCAGCCATCGGTGAAAAGCCTGGGGTCTGGCTGGGCGCCCAGCTGTCCATGGAGGAGCAGATCGGCTGCACCTGCAGGACAGCATTTTACCACCTACGGATGGCTAAGCGCTTGGCTCCCTACCTCTCCCAACACGACCTAGCCACAGTGATCCAAGCCACGGTCATCTCTAGGCTCGACTACTGTAATGCGCTTTACATTGGCCTTCCCCTGTCGATGATCCGGAAGCTTAAGCTAGTGCAGCATGCCGCAGCGCGTCTCCTTATGGGAGCTTCAAGATCCGACCACGCGACTCCACTTTTGCGCGAGCTGCACTGGCTCCCGATTGAATTCGGGTCCTCTTCAAGGTGTTAGTTCTAACTTTTAAGGCCATTTATGGTTTGGGGCCAGTGTACTTGAGGGAGCGACTTACCCCTTATGTGCCTGCGAGATCACTGCGCTCTGAAGAGCTCAACCTCTTAGAGGTGCCGTCCTCGGAACCTGCAGATTGGCCTCCACACGGCGGAGGCATTCTCTATAGCTGCTCAAGTCTTTGGAACGGCCTCCCGGAGGAGATCCGGGCCATCCGTGTTCTTTTGCCCTTCCGTAAGGCGGTGAAGACCTGGCTCTTCAGGAAGGCGTTCGGCCCTTAGCTCAATCCCATTGTGCGCCAGATCGCCTATGGTTCCCAGATGTTCATCATGCCCCTCTAGCCTTCGTTGAGGGCCATTGCCTCATCATGTTTTAACTGTTTTAATGTTTTAATGTTTAATGTGTTTTAACTGCCTAACTTGTTTCATCATATTCATTGTGTCTATGCTTCCTTGTAAACCGCTCTGAGCTCCGGAGTGAGCGGTATACTAAATCGAAGTTAATAAATAAATAATAAATAAATAAATATAAGCCAATTCAAAGCAGATAATCTGGATTTTATATGGCAGTGCAGATGGGGCCTCAGGCGCCTTCTACATTGCCATATAGTCCAGATTATCAAAGCAGATGATCCACATCATCAGCTTTGAACTGGATTATATGAGTTTACACAGCCCTGTGGACTCATACAGTCCCTGTGTGATTCTCCCAAGACAGTCTTTTCTGCTGGGTCCAATGTAGTCTCTTCCTCCCTAAGTATGATGGAATGTAAGTACATGGGCCTCATGATACTGGGCCTTCTCTTCCAAGAGGACCTGTAACTTGCACTTGCTGCATATCCTCAGGCAAAAACACAAAACATTCCAGCGTTGCTGCATGCGATTGCATGAGCTCCCTTATCAAATACCTGATGTGCCCAAATGTGAATACTGGTGGGGGTTGGGGGGATTTATTTTGTCATTTGATTTTGTCATTTTGTCAAATAACTCCAGGCTGCCCATTAGGCTATGCAGAGCGTGAGAGTTACCCTGATATGTATATGTTAGTATAATTTTAACTTGTGTAATTTTAATGTGTGGACACTGGTCCGTTGTTTTTATACTGTTTTTATAGTTTTGGCACATGTAAGTCGCCCCGAGCCTATCGGAAGGGAAGACCAACAAATATAAATAAATAAATAAATTTGGGAGTTGTAGTTGCTGAGATTTAGAGTTTGCCTACAATCAAAGAGTATTCTGAACCCCACCAACAATGGAATTGAACCAACCTTGGCACACAGAACTCCCATTACTAACACAAAATACTGGAAGAGTTTGGTGGGCATTGACTTTGAGTTTTGGAGTTGTAGTTCACCTACATCCACAGAGCACTGCAGACTCAAACAATGATAGATCTGGACCAAACTTGACACTAATACTCAGTATACCCAAATGTGGGGTTTGGGGAACTGGTGGGGTTTGGGGAAAATGGAGCTTGGCATTGAATACTGGTGGGATTGGGGGGGGGGGGGGTGTTTTGGAATTCTGGAAGTTGTAGTTCACCAACACTAAAAAGGACGAGAAGGACAGGCGGAGAGATCTCAGCCTATTCTGCCAAAAGGGTTCCTAAGACTATCAGAAATACGTGTTTTCTGATTATCTTTGACAACCCCTCTGAAATCCCCCTCGGGACTGCACCAGGGGTCCCGACCCCCAGGTTGAGAAACACTGCTCTAGTGTATGGTCTTTTAGAAAGTTGGTCTTTGACTGGTGAGTTGAAACCCACAAAATTTAATGTTACTTCTCAAGAAGATCTATATGTTGTAGTACGGTCACTATTTTCTTTCATTTGTTTCTTTAGCGTGTTTTAAAGAACTGCTGGCGAAGGAGGAAAATAGGAGCAATTAGTAGGAAAAGGAAGTGAAAGGACTGAGAGCAAAAAGAAACATGAGCATGGAGCAAAAACTTTGTGGTTTAGGTTAGGACTAAAGGTGAGCTCCAAATCCCTGATAGCATTTGTGGTGAGTGCTGCAATGTCTAAATCTTTTCAATATCTGTTAATCTGAGTCACCTTTCTAAAGTATGCAGTAGAGTTTTATGGAATATTTTTTTTAATATTTCTGGTTTATAGTTCTAATGCATAGTTTCATATAGTTTAGCTGCAGATTTATTTTGATTTATAAACACCCTAAACTGTACATATCTGTTTGAGAACATGTCTCACTGAGTTCAGTGGGGATTAGTCTCCGGTAGGTAATTATAAACCTGCAGCATTAATTAGCTTTTCTATTGTATTGAATTATGTAAATAGAAGGTCGGGTGCTGTCCTCTCCTTTTTGCCTTGTCTTTTACTCATGTTGTATTTTGAAATGGTCATATGACAGGTCAAATAAATCAGTGTTTCCCAACCTTTTTTGAGCCGCGGCACACTTTTTACATTTGCAAAATCCTGGGGCACACCACCAACCAAAATGACACAAAATGACACTCTAACACAGTAATACATATAGTTAATATGTTTTAAATTTGTTTATACACGCAGTGTGAAACCTGGGCCTGTTTCGATGAAGACAACATAGATATCCTGGCAGGAATGGCAGAAAGACACAAACTTCAAACACAGAACTCCCATAACCAAGAGAAAATGCTATAAGAGTTTGGTAGGCATTGACCTTGAGTTTTGGAGTTGTAGTTCACCTATATCCAGAGAGCACTCTGGACTCAAACAATGTTGGATCAGGACGAAACTTGGCATGAATACTCAATATGCCCAAATGTGAACACAGATGGAGTTTGGGGAAAATAGACCTTGACATTTGGGAGTTACAGTTTCTGGAGGGGGGGGGGGGCTCGAAAGACCAGCAGTCTCCCTCTCACTTAGGTTGCCCCCTCCCTCCCCGCCAGGCTTGAATTGGGGTCGTGGGGAGCAGGAGCCTCACTCACCACCTGCGCAGCTCCTCGGGGGTCAACGGGGCAGCCCGGGTGGGCATCTCGGGGCTGGCGAAGCAGACAAGAAGGAAGGCGGCAGCGGGCAGGGAGCCCAAGGGAGGCTGAGAGCTGTTTCGCGCACATCGGGGAGAGGGGAGGGGCAGGGGCGGGGCCAGTGCTGGACTGAACCATCCGGCATTAGGGCCGGCGGGGGGAGGGAGGCAAGAGGAGGTCTCTACTTGGGGAAGGGAAGGCGGGCCTTCGCAATGCATGGAGAGGGAGAGACCAAGTAGACAACGGGTGAAGAGGGGTGTGTTTGTAATTTTGTGCCTTTATCGAGGTAGGATTCTTAGGGTTTTTATACTTCAACACACTGGACTCTCCCCCCTTCCCTCCTGGAGGTTCCAATTTCCCACGGCACACCTGATGATCGCTCACGGTGTAGCAGTATCTGGAGTCCCAGAACTCCCAAGGCAATACCTTTTGTCTTAGGCTGCTGTTTCTAGTGAGCACAAGGACGGATGATGCGACAATTTTACTGCGATTCAGGAAACCAGCTTTATTTGCATGACATCAGCTGATGGGCCTGCCCCCTTTGCGGAACAATGCCGCTGGAAGACAGAACCCCGATCTTTCCCAGTAAACAGATTTTATACAAACAATGGCAACAATATTTCAGTCCCTCCCTTCTTCATGCATTGTTACTGGCTAGCATTCATGAACCCATATTACTCTACCCAATTAAACAAAGCATTCTCAGCATCTCAATCCTATTTGCTTACAAACGTTGCGCAGTGTAAATTTCCATCTTTCCTCTATGTTATCTGCCTATGTGCAGGCTGTTCTTGAATCGATACATTTGCTACTGAGTTCCCACTGGAAGTCTGCCAAGTGGAAACCTCGTTTGCCATGCGCATCTCCTAACCCAATTGCTAACTTTGTAAACAAACGCACATGGTGAATGCTAAGCCAATCACGACTGTTTCTTATCTTTGAGGCACATGATGTTCTCTGGGCTAATCACAGCCTGTGCTTGTGTGGACCAATCAGAGTGGATTATTCTCGTCATTGTTGCTGGCAAACTGACCCCACTATTCAGAGCCTATGCTAAGCAGCACTTTCTCCTGGCGTTTCTTCTGTTAAAGCATCAATTTCTCCTTTAACGGCACACTAGTGTGCCCTGGCACACTGGTTGAGAAACACTGAAATAAATAAATTATTATTATTGTATTGAATTTGAATTG